>PVJC01009726.1:0-38626 GCA_004026665.1 Murina feae
CTTCTAACTAACGAAGCCTCCTCTGCTTCACCTCGCAGCGTCTATAATGAAACAATTGTTATTTTTACTGGTTAGGCCTGGGCTGCTCTTTCCTTCAGCTCCCGAGGATTCTGATTGTTATATTGTTTCACAGGTGTGTTTCGCTAGAGCCAGTTTAATCGGAGCTGAGCTGAGTGGGCGCAGCTTCACTTTCGCTCCTGCCGCAATGGAAACAACCATTTACTCAGGTCCGTGAGTGACGGCTTCTATGTTGGCTGGGCTAATTTGCATACAGCCGCTCTGATTGGCTGGTGGGCGTGGCTTACCCTGTCTCAGAGAAACGGTTAATTTTAATATTTTGCTTTTATTAGTTTAGATGTTTTATGATGAACACTTTACTAGAAATACATCTATTGTCTAGGGATAGGGCTGAGTATTTGAGGAGGCAGCATAGCTTTCCTTCCAATGCTAGCCATGTCCAGATGGTTCAGGACATCCTCTTATCTGCTATTTCTGTGAGAGTGAAACTCCTTTTCACCCTTTTTCCTCTCTACTCTAGTCTTTGACTATGGTATTCAGCCAGATAATGTTTTATACTAAATGCTAAAATATTTATAATTTATCTGTTTAATGACTGTTTATAATATGCCTTCTAAGCATGAGAAATGGATCTTTGTCCTATACATTCAATAATGAACAACTTTAACAATCCCTGTCCTCATTAAGGTGGCAATCTGGTGAGTAGTCAGAGGAAATAAATGAAATTGACAAGTTGTATAGATTATCAGGAGAAAACTGTTATGGATAAAATAAGACAATGAGGGGGATAGGAAATACTTATGATAAATCCATGGGATGTGTCACAATTTTAAGCAGTTATCAAGGAAGATTCCTAAGACAGTGATGTTGGAGTAAAGACTCTAAGAAGAAATTATCAAAATATGTGAAGGAAGAGACTTCCAGGCAGAGGTTGAAACAAGGGTAAATTCTATGAGTTGAGAGATTATCTGGTGTGTTTTACAGAACAGTGAGGTTTTTCAGAAAGAGGCAGAGGACAATGGTAGGTGGTGGGGGGGATAATGGTAGGTGATGTGGTCACATAAATGGCTGATGAGATGGCTTTGGGATTTACTCTGAGTTAGATGCTGACCCATGGGAAGAATATGGTCTGATTCCAAAAAATGGGGGAGAAGCTATGAGGAGATGTGGGTCAAGAGAAAGCTCTTCCAATGAGAGTTAATAGAATATTTCTAGGTGTTGGAGTAACTGCTATCTTTTTTCCCCCCAGTGAAATAGGAAGCAAATTTATCATTGTAAAGTAAATACAGGGAAGAAATGTTGGAGGTTTGAGGAATGGAGAGTAACAAAGTTAAGTAGACCAGGAAAATGAATGGGTTGTTCAGAACGATGTTGATATGATACAATTGCAAGAGGGTGTAAGTGTATGATTGTGAGATTTGAGAATCACTTCTAGGTTTCCATGCACTTGTTTACTGTCTCTTTTTTTTTCTTTTCTTTTCTCCTCCCTGCCTCTCCTGCTACTGATATCTTATTAGATCATCTCAGGCTTGTTTAATAGATATAAGGAATATTTCAGATGATAAAAATAACAGTATTTAAGTAACGTTTTAAATATCTATATACTCTGAGTCTCCTAAATCTTAAACAAAATTCAATGACCACTCCTAGGGACTTTTCATACTGTTGTTTGTGTTGGTGTCTGACACACATATGCTTTATTTCTGACATTTTGGGCAGGAGTCCTGCGGCTTTTGTCTCAGTCCAGGCCTATGACACCTGCTCCAGGTTGTACATTATGTATTCTGTTTTTTAGAGGATCATTTTCTCTGTATCCTCCTCACCTGAATCTTGCATTGTGTTCTCATGTTCCTTCATATGAAATATTGTATTTCTTTCTGAAAATGCTCACTGATTTGATTTTCACCCTGAAATTCCATCCACATGCGATTGAAAATAGAACCGATCATGCTTCATTTTTGGCTTTAAAACATGCGGTGGACTGTAAATTGTGACAAATTTGAAATATAATCTCAGTTAACCTTCCTGGTCTCTTGTTACGCAGTTTCTTCCTGTACACCACACTCATCCCAAACAGTTTGCTCTTTTCCAAATGCGCCCATGCTCTTTCAGCCTACCTCCGGGCCCTTTCCACTCAACAGACCTGCCAGGTAACTCCAGCATCTCTTCCAGGGCAAAGTTTCCCCCAATTTCTGGGTATGCTGTTACCAGTTCTCTTATTTGTGCTTCCCTTTCCTTCCTAGAATAGTAAGTCTCAGTAGAGCAGAACTTTTTGGTTTACTGCTAATCCCTCATATCTAGAACTGTCCTTGACTTAATGTTGACACACAAAAACTATTTGTTGGATGAATAGAGGATATCTTAACCCATATGGCCAAATCTGGAACACAGCAAGGTTTGAATCTGAGTTAGAACCCAGACTTAGCAGAGTGTTTAGAATAAGGTGGGCAGCGTGCATTTACTGAGTAAATGAATGAATGACTATACCCCCGTGGTACTAGGCTGGGAACTTTATCTTTTCTCTATCAATTAATCCATTACATCTGTTTTCTGCTAGGTAGTAGAATTTAGTACTGCTTATAATTAGTATTATTAGTAAAAATTCAACTTTTTTTGCTAGTAGGTGAATAGTGATGATTATCAGTAAGAGTGAGTTCCTAGCCCATGGACTATTAGGTTTGAAATGCAGTTGTCTTTTACTAATTGTGCTGATTCCTTGCCCACCCCCTCCCCCTACCAGTGTCAAAGATTCATCAACTGCTTCGATTCATCAACAATTTCTCGGCTATGCAATTAAGAATCTACTTTAAACATTAACATTGTCCAAATGAAATCTTCCAAAACACTGGTGGAAATATGCTCATGCTTTAGATGAAACCCTTAAAGATGCATCTTCTTTAGCTGCCTGGATGTTTTAGCGTGTGTCTCTTCCATCCCTCCCAACTTTATGGACTACTGTTTGAGTCCCACTGTTTTTCTGGCGTTCCATTTCTTTTTTAATGTATTCTATTAGTTGCACTGCAAACTCTACTTTGGATAAAGAAAACAGAATAAAAACACAGTTAGTTCACTCATCTCTGCTTCTCTCTTCTGCTTCCACACCATTGAAAAGTCCCCTGCGGCTCTTCTCCCCTCCTGTAGATCAATACCTCTTGTCTTAGTTTAATGAACACTCCTACATTGATCTCTCTCAGGTGCTGTGCTCCTTTATGACAAGTTTCTCCCTTACAACCAGCTCTTAGCTAACTCAGTGGTGCACCCTGCCATTCCCTACACAAAGCAGACTGCAACAATAGGGACTTTATTCATCACACACAGGTTAATGTGTGATATTTTTCCTCCCTTAGGAAAGGAACAAATGGATTTTTTTCCTCCATTTAATTCTTTAACTTCAGTTTTTGGTTACATTCCTCGAAGAATTGTAAAAACAGTTTAAGAGTGGTGTGAGAGAACAGCAAACAGAAGCTATGAATCTTTAAGGGCTTCTGAAACACTTTTCGAAAAACTGCAGGTTACAATGGTATTGTTGGTTATATTTATTTGCTTTATATCTTGTTACCATAGCAGCAAGTCATTGAATAATTGCTATTTCCAGAAAGGTAAATCAGAGGTGCCCGTCCCTGACAAGTAACTCCTATTTCCAAAGACAGTGCCCCCATCTGCGTTGTCCTGTGCTGGTGCCAAGAAAGGAAATAAGAGCCTGAGGGGAAACACAATAAGGTCATGAAGAGGGGCTTGGCTCTCGGTATCCATATTAAAAAAGTTTTAATGAGTTCTCATGCTCTTGTGACTGTTTTTCCTGGTGTTACATTGTGTGTGATGGATTAACAAAACAACTGACTCTTCTTAAGAAATACCAGATCAATTTTATTTTCTGCCTCATTTACCTGGTTCAGCTCTCACTGCCTTATGTACCTACCTCCAAATTATGGTTGGGATCTCAAGCAAACTCTTTCCCCTTACTGTCTGCTTAAGCTAATTGCTAACTCAGTTGTCTTAAAAAAATAACACGAGACCTTTGGTTAATAGATGACATTCTTTTGTTGTTAATTTTTCTCAAAACATGAACATCAAGTTGCCAGTCTGTCACACCGCCAAAGTATGACACACTCAGAATAGGGAGAAGGTTCACCGTTTTGGACTGACAGCAAAAATAAAGATTGACGCCAGGGTTCCAATTTAAATACTGGGCAGTACCAGTAAGATGTAAAACTCAGCATCAACACTGACTCCTCATTTCCCCCCCAAGCGACCCTTTTGTATCCACTTTCAAAAATATTCAGCATCCTGCCCTTCCTCACAGATCTCACTACTATCACCACCCAGCTCTTCTGCAGAATAGGCCACAAGATTCTCAGTCTAATTCCACTCTTGCTCTGGAAAAGGCTAATTTATGCAAAGCAGCCAGATGATCCTTCAAAATTAAAGTTGGAAGATATTACTCCTTTCCTCAGAACAATCTATTGACTGCCCATATCACTCACAGTAAAAGTCAGCATCTGTACATAGGCCAATAAATTCCTACCTGGTCTAGACTGTTTGCACAGTCTGCTTGGGCTGCTATAACAAAATGCCAAATCTCGGTAGCTTATAAACAATAGAAATTAATTTCTCACATTCTGGAGGCTGGAAATCCAAGATCTGACATGGTTGGGTCAGAGCCCTCTTCTGGATTGTAGACTGCTGACTCTCTCTGCATCCTCACATAGGGGAGGAGGAGAGGGAGCTCTGTGGGTTATTAAAATAAGAATACTGATTCCATTCACAAGGGCTCAACCTTCATGACCTAATCACCTCCTGAGGGACCTGACAAACCTATTCTAAATTGTATCCATTTACAGCCCCATTTTCATCCTTTGCTGTCCAATTTGCTTTATTTTGTCTCCTCCAATTATAATGTAAGCTTCTTGAAGTCAGATATGTTGTCTATGCTCTTTATATATCCTACTAGAGGCCCGGTGCACAAAAATTTGTGCACTCAGGTGGGGGCGGGGGGAGGGATCCCTCAGCCTGGCCCTGCCTGTGCTCTCTCTCAGTCTGGGACCCATCAGGGGATGTCCACTTGCCAGTGGGGAGCAGGCCTAAGCTGCAGTCAGACATCCTTAGCGCTGCTGAGGAGGCAGGAGAGTCTCCCACCACCACCGCTGTACTGGCAGCCGTCAGCCTGGCTTGTGGCTAAGCAGAGCTCACCCTGTTGGAGCACATTGACCACCAGGTGGCAGCTCCTGCATTGAACGTCTGCCCCCTGTGTGTGTTATAGTGACCAGTTATTCCCAGTCATTCTACTGTTAGGGTCAATTTGCATATTACCCTTTTATTATATAGGATACTCAGGATAGTTTCTGACACATGATACTTAATAAATTCTATAAAGTGATTAAAATGCAATTATTAACAACTTTTTATGATGGGAAATTTTACTTTGTATATCATGAAGACAAATCCCAACTCTACCATTTCCTAGGGGTTGGGCGGGGGGGAGGGGAAGCATAGTTAAGACTCTCAGGACTTCACCTAAGAGGATAATATCTGTATGTTGGAGGTTGTGAGTTTAAGCTCATAAACTCTTGACATTTATGAGAAAGTAAGAGTAAGGACCAAAGAGTAAATTCTACTGTTGATATCAATTCTTGGAAAATATCTGATGTAGATAAATTCTCTAATTAAGATCTTTCCTGGGATATTTCAGATTTAGTTCTCATTCTACTTATTATCTAAAATTCTCCCTTCCACCTGCCTTTTTTTGTTAGTGAATTTTTTTCTGTTATGCTATAATGAGATCACCAGACTGTATTCATGTATTCAGATTTAACACATAAGTTACTGTGAAAAATAGGAATTTCTATACAATAACTGATATATTTTTTTAATTGTACACTCAAAAAATGTCTTTGCTCTATTTCTTAGCTGAAAAAAAAAATACATCTTCTTATAATTCAATTTCCTCCCCCACTGCTCATAAATGATTATACACTGACTGGAGATTTTTTTCTCCCTGACAAGTCATTACATTGAATGGCACATGCAATATTCCACCTATCTTTCTAAAGGCACATCAGTATTGGGCCACTTTGATTGAACTATCTAGACCAGCAATTCATTTATGTGTAGCACACTAGGTCGTTGTTTCATTATTGCCCCTTCTCTGCATCTCTGTTATTCAGAGATAACATGAAGTTTCTAGTTTTTCACTTGAATATTAAGCTTCATAAAATACAATTATTTTCTCTCTTATTCAAGTGCTAGACCTATAAGGCTATGAGTAAGAAAATCTGTCAGTTATCATGTGATACTGAATAAACATGAACCTTTTCACAGACTTCCTTGGTCTCTATTGCACTTTGCCCTGTCTTTTTTCTATTTCTCATAGTTAATTACATGGTGTTGCAATGGAAACCAAGAAATTATTTTCTTCTTCATCTTCTTGGCAGTAATAAATTGTGTTTTTATTTTTGGTGGTTGATAGTGACAATATTAGAGATGGATATGTAAGTAGTAACATCAGCTGATATTCCTAAATGCTACTGGGTATTCTCTACCACTTTATTCTTATTATACATCATTTTTCTCATTCTCTCTTCTATATCAAAACTATTTTATATAAAATACCAATTGAGAATACTGTTATTTATTGAGAATTGATATTCCAAGAAGCAGGAGGTAAAAATAAGTAGACAGCTGTTTTGCCAAGTGATGAATCTGATGTTTTCATAGAAGCTATGGAAACATCCCCAACTGAGAGTGACGTGTTGAGTTTGAACTACCCATGAGATATGCAAGACAAGAGGGAAATATATGAGGAAAGTGGAGGAGAGATTTTACATAAAGAAGTAGATTTGAATTCAGTAGCAAGTTGGTAGTAGGTGAAGCTATGAGGCTGGTTTGTCATTCAGGGAGTAAATGTCTAGAAAGAAGAGATAAAGATCTAAGCCAGACCATGTAGACCAGAAAAGCATTTAAAGCGATGTGTATAATGAGAATCTACAAAGTTCCTTGAGAAAAAATAATCAGGGAGAGAGACAAGTAATGTCTCAAAAGTCAAAACAAAGCAGAATTTCATAAAACTACTGGTCAATGATGCTAGATGTTTTATAAGGTTAAGTTACAAATCAAAGGAGTTCTGCTTGATTGGCTTGGATGATTATTTGCTTTTAAAAAGGAAAAGATGACATTTACAAAGTAATACAATATTAGCTTCATAAAATTGTTTTTTGCCCCTATATTCAGAAGGAGAGTAAAAAAGTCTTTTGCAACTTAATTATGATTATATTCTGATGTACTAACTCATAGCAACACTAGTGTAAGTAAAGACACTTGTTGGGGGGGGGTAAGGTAATTCATTGCAAATAGAAATAAAACAGAGTTGAATGTTAATTTTAACTCCTTTAAAAATAAAAAGGTGAAAAGATTAGCCAAAGAACATATATGCATAACATATAGTCACAGACAACAGTGTGGTGATGACCAGAGGGTAGAGTGGTAAGGACTGGGTGGGGGCAGGCAAAAGGGGGAAATGAGGACCTCTGTAATAGTGTCCACAATAAAAATAAAGAAGAGATAGAAAGAAAAATGAATCTTTTAACTAAATTTATTTGGACAGGAAGGAAGTAGAGATAAGTTCTAGTCATCTTGGGGATGAGTTATTGGTAAAAGAAAATGGGGAAGGGGTTGTGCCAATGCATGATTTTGTAGCACAGGCTCTGGTCTCACTCGAGAAGTGGAAGACCTTACTGAGCTTTAGCTGCATATGACTTCACTATCTCAGGTGAGAGATTGTCCTCAAAGTGTCATGATCTCTGCCAGTGGGTTAGAATTATGTAAGAAGAACTTGGCCTCCTATCCTATATAATAAAAGCCTAATATGAAAATTGTCCCCTTGGGTGGTCATTCGACTGGGATTTTGACTGGGAGACTGGGAGTTTGAATGCTCACTATGATGTGTGCTGGCCACCAGGGGGTGGTGCAGAACACGGCAGGTGTCCGTGATGCGGTGCTGGCAGCCCCAATGAGAGCAGGACCACGGTGGGATAATGGAACAGGTGGGTGGGCGGCGCCAAGTAAAGGCGGGTGTGAGTGTGGGCCTAATTGCCCTGCCGATCACCCCGCAGATGGCCACCAGTGGCAGCAGCAGGGGGGTGCGGGGGGGCCACTGGCCCCAATCGATTGCTCTGCAGGCTGGACGGTGGAGCAGGTGAGGGGCAGTGCCAGGCCATAGTGGGGTGCCAGGAGGGACTGTGGGACTGCAGGGCTGGGGGCTTGAGCTGGGGCTGCGAGCCTGGGGTTGCAAGCTGGGGCCCCGATTCCCACAGGCTACCCTGAGGGACCCCAGCTGTGCATGAATTCGTGCACCGGGCCTCTAGTCTTTATATAAATGGGAAAAATATTCACATTTCAGAACACATCTATTTATCTTCTCTATTATATTTCTTGCTTCTTGTCTCCATTTCTAAATATAATTTTTAAGCAAATAGTGACAGGGAGATAATAAAACTTAAGTGTCTAGACTCTTAATTTAGAAGAAAACCTCGAGAAAATCCCAAAGGTCTTGAACTAATAAAATGGATATAAAAACAGGGCCTCTGAGTACAGTTCAGTATTTTATTTTTTCCATTTTTCTAAGCAATTGGTTAAGATATAAAAAAATGTCATTATTAATCAACACTGTGAAATCTCTGAGGATTCTGGCTCTAGGCTAAATATTTCTTGGGAAAAGATTTTATTTTTCCTTTTTAAAATATGTTTTTATTGGTTCAGAAGAGAGGGAGGGAGAGGAAGAGAGAGAAGGCAAAATACTGATGTAAGAGAGAAAACATAATTCCATATGCACAGCCTGGGCACATGCCCTGATGGGAATGGAACCAGTAACCTTTTTTGGGGCACAGGATGACACTCAACCAACTGAGCCACACCAGCCAAGGCAAGGAAAATCTTTTTTCCCATTTTTTATAGTTGTTTATTACACAGAGTATTTGTGCGCTCTAATATCCAATTTAACTTTCTTTATTTTATTTTTTTAATTTTTGTTTTATTACTTTAAGTATTACAAAGAGGGTTAAATAAGTTTCCATTTTTTCCCCTTGACCTTCCCCCATCTCCCCTACCCCCCAGTGTCTTGTGTCCATTGATTATGCTTACATGCATGCATATAAGTCCTTCAGTTGATCAATTAACTCCCCCCTGACCCTCCCGACCCTAAGAAAGATTTTCTAAGCTACTATAAGACATGCTGAGTTGGAACAGGTTTTATTTTATGATTTAATGTATTTTTTATAATATCTGATAGTAGTTTAGGAAAATGAAACATATTACAGGCAGATATAACAATATAGTTAGATAAGCTGTCATTAATATCATTATATGATATTTATACTATCTCACACTCACAAAAATCCTTCCTTACCAGTAAAATGGATGTAGGATATATAGTTAGAACTGAACTCAAGCCTGATTGTTTTATTCACACTGTTGGTTAGGCATGCTTGGTAATTTCTCTTAATTTAGAAAATTTGTAGCGTTGATGAAAGTATCTATGATGAACATGTGCATTATATGAAAATCCCTGCCATAGCCCTTGACATGGAAGAGGACCTTAACGAATGCTTACAGTTTATCTTGCCTTTTCTCTCTTCTTGTTTCTTTTGTTGTCTTTCTCCTTCCCTTCCTTCCTTCCTTCCCCTCTTCCCTCTTCTCTAAACTATTTTTCTGAATAATCATGAAGTTCTTACTTTACAATCAAAGTCCTATTAGGTTCAAGATGTCTTATTTCTAGTTTTTCCAACCATGTCACCCTCTGTTAATGAACATGATCATTTCATTTCAAGAAGAATAATTTATCCACTGCTCCAAAGCATGGTTTTTTTTTAATCTACATTTTACTCATGTAATTCTGCCAAATAAAAATATCCTCTTCATTCAAATCTTTTAGAATAAGCTAGGATCCCTCTTTTTTAGGAAGCCTTCTAAAACAACCAGCCAAACAAAAAGACTCCTCTGCTCTTTTTGAGCATATATGGTTATATAACCTAAAATTCTATATTAATCTGATTTGCATCATTATTTGATCCATCAAATGCAATTTATACATAAATTAATTTTACATCGCTTCATATTTTTGAAACTAATCGCTGTAGAAATAAAACATGATAGATATAAATGTGCTTACTCTATGGATGATGACCAAAGAAGCTTAAAGAGAAGAAATATTTTGCCAAAAATCACACTGCTTGTAGGGACAGAGCTGAAATACCAACCAGTCTCCCTGACTTCAAATCCAGTACCTTAAGCTATGCAATTGCATTTTATGTGTGTTTTTAAATATAATGTTATAAGTTCACAAGCCAATAAATTATATGAGCCTTAAGGCGGAAATATCTATAGTTTAATATTTGCATACATTTTTGTATATTTTAATCCCAACCACTCTTTCATGCACATGTCACATATAAGGACAGTGGAAAAAATAGAACCATTTTTATATACTTTAAAAATATGGGGTTTTATTTGGTAGAAATAAAATCATACACATTATATGATTTTTCCCCTGAGAAATAAAAGTCACTGTGGCCTAGAGAAAGGGAGAGAACTTCATTGCAATCATTTCTAAGTTACAGTCATGCTGACACAATAGTTAGGTGTGAAATTGATCACAATGGTTGTGGAGGTACGTCTAGAACATGCCTTCAGATGATAGTAATAGAGCATCTGATTTCAGAGCAGAAGCTGGACTATCTTATGGATATCCTCCTACGAAAATCAATACCTCATTTTTCACCAGATCCTAACCTTGCAATGTATTTGCTCATATTCTGAAGTAACTCTGAAATAACTTGTTTATTTCATATCTCTCTGAACTAAAGTATTGATTATTTGAACATTAACTGTATACTTCTATTTCCTTAATTAGCAAGTTGATATTTTTAGTTGGTGTAATGTTTACCAATTTATGTGGTTTATGTTTTGCTAAAATAAAGATGCTTTATTTTATAGAAAAGATGATTTTATAGTGCATTGCATTTCTTAGGGATGGATGATAAACAAAGATCAAACACCAATATTTCTGTAGACAAACACACATTTAAAGCTTATAATGGGATATGATTTATAGTCAAAGACTGCACTTTTCCTCATGTGACCAAAGTATCATTAAAGGCATACACAGATAAAATCAGAATTTGAAAAAGGTTGGATACTTACTTATAAAAGTATGTATTGAGTTTAGCTAGAATATAAAAGAATATTGTTTTATTAGAGTTCATTTTCAGTGCCTGTATGAAGGGTTGTTGCATAGCAACTAATTGTTCATGGAACACTATCTAATAATACCTGACCTATGTAACATCACAACTATTTTTTTTTAATTTAAATTCTATCTTCCAAAGAATCAAGGTAGATAATTACAGTGACTGGAACATTTTAAAGATAAAGGTTCATCCTATTAAATTGATATCAATTAAAGTTCTTAGATATGCCTGTCAATTTAAAAGGGTTCTAATAAAAATAAATGAGACTAAAACAAACATGTTTTTCAGCTGAGATATTTAGGTCAACCTAGGGAATAAAGATGTGACTGATAGCTCATCAACTGACCAACAATTTGTTAATGATATCACCCTTATAAAATTTATGCAATGGTTGATTTTTCAATTTCACTCTGCAGGTGTTTCGAGAAACATTTTCTGTTCTATTACACATTTCAAATTTAAAATCCTGGTTTATTTGAAATTAAATATGCCAACTTTCTTGCTGGAAAAATCTGGGTAGCATTATATTTCGAGTATGTTTATGCACAGGACTCTCCTATATAATAAAGAGGTAATATGCAAATTGACTATCACTCCAACACACAAGATGGCCGCCCCCATGTGGACACAAGATGGCTGGTAGGGGAGGGCAGTTGTGGGGGACCCAGGCCTGCAGGGCAGGGCAGTTGGGGTGACTGGGCTGGCAGAGGAGGGCAGTTGGGGGTGACCAGGCCTGTAGGGGAGGACAGTTAGGGGGACCCAGGCCTGCAGGGCAGGGCAGTTGGGGCAATACAGCCAGCAAGGAGAAGTTAAGTATCAATTATGCTGGCAGGGGAGTGGTTAGGGGGTGATCAGGCTGGCAGGCAGAAGGAGTTAGGGGCAATCAGGCAGGTGAGCATTTGGGAGCCAACAGTCCTGGATTGTGAGAGGAATGTCAGAATATCCACTTAGGCCCAATTCTGGAATAGCTGTTTAGGCCCCTGGGATAGGGCCTAAATGGGCAGGTGGACATCCCTTGAGGGGTCCCAGATTGGAGGGGGTGCAGGCTGGGCTAAGGGACCTTCCCATACATGAATTTTGTGCACTGAGCCTCTAGTGATAATAATAACAATTAAAATTTCAAAAGGATTTAATATTTATAGCTAACTATGTGTTAGCTAAATTGTTGTCTCACCATAATTTCATATATACAGATAACACCTACCAAAGAGAGTGGATTTTGTGGGGATTAGACATGATAACGCATGAAAAATTTCTTTTCATAGTACCTGACACATGGTTTATGATTAATTCATGTTGCACCTCAATCCTTACATTTCATTTCAGATACATTAAGTTATTTTATTTGTAGAATACTTACGGTTGATCATCATATTTTACAGTTAGTAAATTGAGAAGTGATTTTATACTTTTGAATTGGTTCTGGACTCATAGAATTCTAATGGAAAATAGTTAATAACCCTATATTCTTATTTTTTTCTCAATATTAGAATGAAAGAAGCTATAACTCAACTCCTCTGCACCACAAAGAGAGAAAAAAGTGTATAACAGTAGTTCACAGCCAAGTCCTTCATCAAAGGCAAAAACCAATTTGTGCAACTGGTAGATCGTGTAAAATACACATTGATTATAGTATCACAGTTACATAACAAAGGGTGTGCTTACCAAGTTCACGGAGGAAACAAAGTTGTTGAGGCTAGTAAGTGCCATTAAAACCAGCATTGAAAGTTTATTAAATAATAGAAAAATTAGATGAATCCAACCATCTAAAATTTTAAAAGAACAAATATAACTTGTTTTTTTGGGGGGTTCTTAAAAATAAATTGCATAAGTACCACATGACTTAGAAGCATTACAGATAAAGATGATTTAAGAGTTCTATTTAATTCCTATCATTAGTATAACAAATTACCATCAATTTAGTGGCTTAAAACAACACAGATTTATTAGTTTGCCATTCTGGGGTGTCAGAAGTCTAGAAATTTCAGAGAGGAAGGAAGTTAGAAACATCAGTGATGAGAGAGAACCCCTGACTGGCTGCCTCCTACATGCCCCCTACTGGGAATTGAGCCTGAAACCCATGCATGTGCCCTTGACTGGAATCCCCTTTAGTCCACAGTCTGATGCTCTATCCACTGAGCCAAACCGGCCAGGGCTAAAACTTATTTACAAAGAAGAAAAACTTATAGTGCTTCATAGCAAACAAGAAATGGGAGGACAGACAGAGAGAAAGACTAGCCAGATTAGGAATATAAAAACACCCATTTTTCAAGAACTCACATAGAGGCTCACACATTGATATGATAAAGGGATGCATCCTTACAGAGGAAATAAGTCCAGGAAGTATTTCTAATGGAGAATGAAGAATTAAACTAGCTTTAAAATTGTAAGCCAATCATGCTTTTCTTTAAAATTTACAAAATCTTTTCTAAAATTATACTCAGTTTTTTAAAAATATATTTTATGATTTTTTACAGAGAGGAAGCGAGAGGGATAGAGAGTTAGAAGCATCGATGAGAGAGAAACATCCATCAGCTGCCTCCTGCACACTCCCCACTGGGGATGTGCCCACAACCAAGGCACATGCCCTCGACTGGAATCGAACCCGGGACCCCTGAATCTGCAGGCCGATGCCCCAAACACTGAACCAAACCGAGCAGAGCTATAATCAGTTTTTTAAAGGAAGACTTTAAAGTGCAAACCAAGAGAGAAGCCAGATTCTGCCCAAGTCACCCATCTATCACTCACATTCATTCTATTAACTAAATGAAAAAAGACAAACACTATCCAGTGTTAATCTAATTTACATTTGCTGAAGTTAAGAAAGAATTGACTACTGAAGATAACTCTGTTTTAACATGTTTCTCTACAAAGTTCAAAATCCAATAAGTAAACAACATGTTTTGACAACATGTTGTATGGTGGGGTACACCGTAGTGATTTAGAAATTATTCCTTTAGGTTTAAAAAAGATGTGTCATAAACTTCCTTCAGAATAATTTATGCAAATTATGTTTAACTGTGAAAAACATCTTGAAAATTGTACAGTAACGAGGATTTAAACCAGCCCTTTGAAAAAATAGTATTTTACACCACTTTAAAAAATATAACTATGGTTGATTTGTAAACTTCCTTTGAAAGCACAAGCAGCATTTTTAAATTTGATTCCCTTTGTTATCAGTGATTCAGAAACCAACTGTGCATGTATAACCTGTTCAATCTAAGGCTATGTTTGAACAAGAGGCTCAAATTATTCCTGGAATGGGAAGGAGGTGTTTGAGCACTTAATATCATACAAGAAACAACATCAAAATTGTGCACTGTGCAATTTATTTACCTTTAAAGTCTATCCTGGAGTAATTTCTTTTGCTGGGAACAGTTTAACATAACCAATAACTCCCATCTCCAAAACACACACAAAAAGTTAAGGTACATAATAAAGAATTTAAAAATAAAACAAAGAACTTTGGTTTAAGAGGAGAACATGGTTAAAGAGGAGTTATCATTCATTCCTTAGTAAGAAGAAACTAGGATTTGTATTAGACATCATTGTAGAACCTTGAGTAGTAAATGACAATTACTACCCATTAATAGGGTCCAATCATTTTAAGTAGACTATTTTCATGAAGTTTCAGGTTGGAACTCTTCTGTTACATATAGACCTCTGTATGGAAAGCAGTATATTCAGAACTTACCTAAGTAATTACAATCATGACATTGGAGAAATCTGATGAGAATTGGATAAATATGCTGCTGAGTGGGTAAACCAGGAAATAAACCTGTCGAGAGTTTATATTTCAGTTTAAGGGTTAATAAGTACAATATAGAGTGTTCATTAAACCTACCTATTCTAGGCCTTATCCTCAGAAATTAATCCTCTATATTGTGAGAAATATTTTAAAAGAATGAAATCTTAAGTCTTTCTTCTTCCTGGATATTATTATGTAATCACCTAAATTCTAGAATTAAAGTTATTTCTTCACAAGCAAAGGACAGACATGGATGCAAATATGTTATGAAGGTATTTCACAGGAAACAATTTGGAAACATATGTGTGGTTAACGTGTGGTGTTAGCAGTTACACATCTCTTCCAAATAGATGGTGGGCGTGTTAGGACAACAGATGGTCTTTTAACCTAAAGACATTAATCTTAAGGAAAAGAAATCATCCATCAGTTAGACTGAACAGGTGGTACTTTCCTGATGTCTCTGCCCCCTAGACTTCCCCTGCAAAGCAAAGGCTAATGGAATTTTTCTTAAAATGCTCTTATGAAGGCAAAATGAAAACTGGTCAACCAGAACCAAATAGTTAAAAAAAAACAAACAAACAAAGTAAATTCAGTACATTGCCAATTTAGCAAATTGGGTTTGGGTAAACCATCCTGTTTCCTTGCCCTAATTGGGTTATTTCAGATCTTAATTTAGAAATGAGCTTATAGTTCTTATCACTGTTTCACAAGTAAGGATACTGAAGCCAGAGCTAATTGTGGGTTAACTAAGGTCATAGAGAAAGTTGGTAAGAGTCCAAGATTTCTAATATTTTATCTTAGTTTTTCATTTTATTAGGGGATTTAATTTTAAAGGTGTTTTCCCATAAAAACTGAAGGTTATATTCTTTTGGTGGTCCAAAACACATTGTCCACGTAATCACTTTTTCCGATCAATTTTTTTTGTCAAGATCTGGTGGCAAGACCATTGGTGTAGAAGTAAAAATAAAGTCATTTTGATTCTGCTGTTAACTGGTCATTTTCTATAGGTGAGTATGATTGTTATTTACTTATTGACACTCTGCTGGAGTAGGAGTCTTCCATACTAAATGTCACAAACTTTTTTGGCTGGGAAGTCATTAGAGAGAAAAACCTAATGGAGGCCTTAGAGGAAACAAGAAAGTGCACGGAAGAGAGAAAATACTTCTTATTTTCAGTTTTTGAAAGTATTCTTCCAGTAAGAGAAAACAATTGCAGCTCCACGCTCCATCTGCTTTGGGTACTTCCAACGCCAGCTATGCTGCAGCCCCTCAAAAAAACTAAGACCCTAAGACCTGGCAGTGAGATCTCCTTCAATGGTTCTGAGCTCCATTCTCACCTCCCTACCCCCTACCACCACCTAGTGGTCTAAGCATAAGCTATGTAAAGGAGGAGTCTCCAAGCAATTACTCTGTTCTACCGACACTAGCAGTAGGAGATGCTGCTTCCTGTAATCAGTATATCTTGGTGAACTTACATATAGAAAAGAATTAACACAGCAGGCCTGGTTGCTCAATTCCTGCACATCCACACACATACAAAAGGCCTGGTTTTAGGACTGACCCTTGACTGTCACCTGGGAGATAAATTCTGAGCCCTTGTAATATTTTGCCTGATGAGAGTAACTTTGTATGTCAGAGGCTATGGGACTTGAGGTACCATTTTGATTAGCCTGTGGTAACACTGTAATTTATAAGGAATGCATGCCTACATGACTGACTCGCTAAACAACCGTGTACAACAAGACTTGGATAAACTTCCTTGGCTGACAACCTTTTGCATATGTTGTCACACTTCGTTACTGGGAGGATGAAGTGTATTCCTGTGATTTCACTGGGAGAGGACACTTAAAATCTTGTGGCTGGTTTCTCCTGGACTCCATCCAACGTATCTTTTCCTTTTGTTGGCTTTAATTTGTATTATTTTACTATAATAAACTGTACACCATGAGAATAACAGTTTTTCTGAGTCTTGTGAATTGTTCTAGCAAATCATCAGGCCTTAGCATGGTCTTGGGGTTACCTGACACAGCTCAGTTTCTTCTTGTTGGTTCTTTCGGCTTTGATAACATCTATGTAACAAAATCTTAAATTTAATATCCACTCTGTTTGAAATACTTTGAGTATTTCATATTTTTCACGTTTGGATGCTGACTGATATACTGTGTTAATTAATAGCTTCAGGGCATCATTACTCATAAGTGTAATGAATGATTTGTAAGATATAAAAAAGATATGATACTGTGGTTCCTTCCCCAGAAATACTTTTGTTTTTTGTCTGGAGCATGAGCCAGTTATGTCTCAAAGAAATATCACTATTAATGTTTTCTTATTTTAGCTTTTAAGAGACAAGGATTGATACAACAGACCCCAGCTCTGTATGTTGCCTTTTTATTTTGTTGATAGTTTCCTTTAATGTAAAGAGGCTTCTTAGTGTGATGCAGTTCAATTTATTTATTTTTGCATTTGGTGTCAAATCCAAAAAATTATTGCCAAGAGGAAAGTAAAAAAAAAAACCCAACCCTTACCTGCTATGTTGTCTCCTAGGAGTTTATGACTTTAGTTCTAATGTGTCTTTAATAAATTTTGAGTTGATTTTTGTGTATGATATAAGTTAGGAGTCCAGTTTTAATTCCCACATGGAGCCTTTACCATTGCTTTGCTTGGTCTTTGTGTGTCCCTAAATCTCAAGTGAGTTTCATGCAGGCAACATATAGTTGGGTCTTGTCTTTCTATCCCTTCAGCCACTCTCTATTTTTTTTTTTTTACTGGAAAATGTAACCTATTTTACTAGTAGGTAAAGACTTACTAATGACATCCTACTAATTGTTCACTGCCTGTTTTATAGTCTTTTGTTTCTTTCATCCTCTCTTGCATTTTCCTTTGTAAATTCATGATTTTTCATAATGCTACTCTTTGATTCTCTTTTGCATTTTTACTATAGGTTTCTGCTTCATGATTACTATGAGGCTTACTACATAAAACTTCTTATAGTTATAATAGTCTAAGCTGATAATCACTTAACTTGAATCAATAGAAAATTCTACCCTTTTACTTGTACCCCACATGCATTTTATATAGTTGATGTCAAAATTTACATCTTTTTATATTGTATATTTATCAACACATTATTGTAGCTAAAGTTATTTTAACACTTTTCTCCTTTAGCCTACATTGGGACATTCAAGTTCATGAAGTTCAGAGGTCCCCAAGTAGATTCAGCCCAAGGGGATCTTTTTGAAGATACAATATAATAAAATTCTAAAATCAAAGATATAAAAAGAATTTTAAAAACAGTAAGAGAAAAAAACATTCCTTAAGTAGAAGGCTATTCATTTCCTCCCTCTTCATCTCAGTTTCCTTATGTTGAAAATGGTTAAATACTTATAGCGATATTGGGGGGATTAAATGAGATATGTGAGGAAAGCTTTTTATAAAATAGGTGCTCATAAATTAAATTATTAACATTGTATTTAGAGTAAATATAGCACACTTGGTAAGAATGCTGGCTATGGTGTTAGATAGATATGTGTTTAAATTCTGTTGTAAGAATTAAATGATATCATCATAATAACTTGTCAAGCATTAGGCCACCTATGGAGTTGCTGTTCAATAAATGTTGAATTAGCTTGGGCCTTGTGGCTTGGTTGGTAGGAGAATCATTCCATACTCCAAACGACGGAGGGTTTGATTCCTGGTCAGGACAAATACCTAGGTTATGGGTTTGATCCCTGGTTGGGGCACTTATGCAAAGTAACTGATCAATGTTTCTCACTTACATTGATATTTCTCTCACTCCCTTTTCCCTTCCCCTCTCTAAACATATCCTTGGGTGAGGATTAAAACAAAAAGTTATCATTAGTATGTTCTTTGCCAGATGCTTTATGTTCTACATCTTTATGTTTAGAATTGTTGTTTACTATGCTCCCTTTACAAATAAAAAGTCAGCTCCCTCATCTCTGACATTAGAAGATAATCTACTCATCCTATATAATAAAGAGCTAATATGCTAATTAGACCGGACAGTGGAATGACCTTCCTGAACAACCTTCTGAAACAACCAGTGGGTGGGGGAGTGGAGCCATGGGGCCACGGGGCCATGAGGCAGCTGGGGCTGTGAAAGAGCTGGGGCTCTTGCACAAATTTCGTGCATCAGGCTTCTAGTTTATAATAATTGAGATTATCCTTATTAACTCCAATATTAACACTGTTCAGTGATAAAGAGCTCACATTAAGATATTAAGTGTTAATTTTTATTCTGAAGATAAACCATATTGACAACATAATTTCCCCTTAGGCAAACCTTAAAATTCTTGAAAATTGTGGAGAGAGAAAAAAACTTCTCCCTGACAGTGAAAGATTTACAATTTACATTTGGACACATGAGAAATGTTACTTTACCAAGTTTTTCATGTAGTTAAAGTGACAAATAATAATTTTTACTGTTAGTTTCATTGATTTTTTAGGTAAATTTAAAAATATTTTCATTTTCCAGGTGGTAGTATTAATACATGAAGAGCACAATTTGTTTGTCAATGATTAACAGCAGGTTTGTTCATAATCTATGAAAAACACAGTTGGATGTTTTCTAACATAACCTTTTGTCAGGAAACACATATGGTATAAAGTATAGTGAAGCAGATGCCCAATTTTATAATTGTCAGTACACTGAGGTTAGTATTGGTGCATTGCTATAAAATCAGTGATGTATAAAACTATCTTGGTTCTAATGAAAAAGGCAGTGGTCTATGGATATTAATGTGAAGGTTTGTTTCCAAAGAACTAAAGACTCAAAGATGAAATCAATGGAGAAATAAAAATAACAAAAAAAGAGCAATGGATAATGGGTAGGAAAAGTGTACTGACTATAGTTGGGTGTGCATGTTGGGTGTGCATGTTGGGGGGAGTACAGTAATGTAGATTAGAATATATAGATGATTAATATCAGTATAGTAGCTGAATCTATTTTGAAAGTTCAAATTGGGTTGGATGTAGATTGTCAGAAAAAGAGAAAAATCTAATACGACCACATGTTTTTATTTGTACTTCAAACTGGGAGGGTTGGTTTGCTGTTTTCTGAAGAATAGAAGCCAGGAGGAGAACCATTTGGGGATAAAGCTAAAATGGTATTCTGTAAAGACTGCTATGCAACTTATTTTCTTACTCTTATTACCTAAGATTACTTCTCCAATCTTAAGATTAGGCATCTGTTCATTACAATACCTGATTGAGTTCTTCAAGTTTGGAACTGATAAATATGAATAAGGACAGATAGTCATTGTTGAGAAAAATTGGATCTATCCTATATATTATGTTATATATTATATTTAGTTTACCTCAGTAATTGTCACTCTGGCTATACAATGGTGTTCTGCATCAATATTCAGTTCCTTTTTATTAATAACTAGTGAAAATTATTCTACATTTTCATAAGGAGGTTAATTTTTCTTTCCTTTTAAGGCCTTCTTCCTCTTACTTAACATGTGTATTAATCTGCAATTTCTTGAAATGGTCTTTATTAATTGATTATACCTTTCTACTTTCAATGTGCTCTACTAGATGCTAGCTGCCTGATTTGTATTTAAACTGGTAATATATTTCTTTCTTGATATTGCAGCACAACTATATAACCTTGTGTGTGTGCGTGTTTTGTTTTGCTTTTTGTTTTTCATTTTGGTAATTTTTTCTCCATTCTGCTGGCTAGTGCTTCTTTGAGCTAAAAAACAATTTCCTGATTGGAAAGTGAGCTAAAGTATAATTTCCTTCATTGGGTAGAAACTTGTTAATATATTTCCTACGTTGCGATGTTAAACTTTCTCCCTGATTATAAATTCAGTGAGTTTATAGTTTTTAAACACATCAATCTCAGTATAATGTAGGAAACACCAGATTATCAAACTGGTAAATAGAATGCTATAATATAAGTAAAAACATGCCTTATACTAAATGCCATGTTCTTTCTACAATGTCTCTAGAATGCATCTATTAGGCTTTCACATCCACCATAAGGAAGAAAAAGACAAGAAGACACCCTAACCATGCTCAAGGGGTAATGATTTCAGTAAAAAATTTACCAGTTTACACTCTTACAAAAGAATGTGCTAAAAGATGATTTTCTCTAATCCTGTGAGTATGAGCCTGTGAGCATTTTTCTTATGCCATTTACACAAGAATATACTTAATTGAAGAATTTTCTTATCATTGCCATTTAATTACTAACCTGAGGCAATGTAATCATTCCTTAAATACTGCGGATACTGCTCATATAATATATGGCAATAGTCAGTCTTTCTAAAGACTAACAATGATGGTACAAGACAAAGTAAGATAGCTTCTTTCCTAGGAGTTGGGAATTGTGAAAATTTAATTGTAGAAGAGCCAAAAATCATTCAGTCTAATATCTTAATTTAGCATCTGAGAAACTGAGATAGAGTCAAACTACTCACTCAATGCAAGACATCCTGACTCTTTTTTCACCCCATCACCTTGGAGTTTATGTCAAGAGAAGTGCTTTCTTTGATTATCGACAGAGAAAATGCTTTGTGTCCATCTGACCTTGCCCCACACTGCTTCTGCTGGGCCCATAGAAAACACTTGCTAGCTTGTTCAGAAGGTCATATGACTTAAACCGGGTGTGATCCTAAAGGCCATGTGACACGCCAAGCCGGAAGTAGTGGAAACTCCCTGTGCAATTTTTCAAATGTTCTCTTCCTTCGCAGCAGGTGCCTCCGAAGAGTCTTCCTGTTGAGCTGGCAGGGCCATAGCATTGAAGCAGGCTGCATTTCTGCTGCTTGAGGGCAGCTCTGCGGGACTTTGGTGAGTGAAAAATAAACATTGGTTGTATTAAGCCACTGAGATTTGGGGTTGTTTGCTACCCAAGCAAAAGCCTATTCTATCCTGACTAATTGAAGTACTTAAACATGCTAAGGGAGTACTTCAAGATGCTAAAGGGAAGCACTTAAAGATGCCCTATCTTTGTGAACACTAGAGTCAAAAACAAACAGGGATTTATAAACTATCAAAGCACTGACTTAAAGCCAGATGCAAATAGACAACCATGCAAACTTAAGTTATTATAAATTGAAGGCATGCTATATGGGGCCTGAAACCTCTGATTTGACATGTAATATATTTTATTCCCTTTTAGGATTTACTCATCTTCTACTGCAACTCACTGTCACGTTTAGGAAAGGAGAAATGAATATTAGAGGCATAAAAATAGAATTCTTTCCTGGAGTAGATACCACCTGCTCTGTGCACAGTCTCTCGTTCTCTTTTTAATTTTAGCAAAGTACATTTGACAAGATTATTCTGTCTGTGGAATGCTGTCAGTGAGAGAAGTAGATCTGCTTTATTCTCGAGAAATGCTATTAGTAATGATAGTCACAGATCAGCAACACTGTAACTAGGTATTAAAGGATGGTCACATGATGCCTGTGACTAGCAGTGTGATTAAAGAATCAATCATTGGCTCTGTGAGCATTATTTTAGTCTTTTTAAAATAAGTTAAACTTTTGAGATATGGACTCTTATTTTGAAAACTCTTACGTGTAAATAGACTGAGTATTTAAAAATGAATTAATACCCCAACTACTGTGGCTCAGTGGTTGAGCTTTGACCTATGAACCAGGAGGTCACAGTTCGATTCCCAGTCAGGGCACATGCTGATGTTGAAAGCTCAATCCCCAGTGTGGGATATGCAGGAGGCAACCAAGCAATGATTCTCTCTAATCATTGATCTCTCTCCCTCTCCCTTCCTCTCTAAACTCAATAAAAATATATTTTGTAAAAAGAAACTCCTGCCCTAGCTGGTTTGGCTCAGTGGATAGAGCATTGGCTTGTGGACTCAATGATCCTAGGTCCAATTCTAGTCAAGGGCACATGCCCGCGTTATTGGCTCAGTCCTCAGTAGGAGGCATGCGGGAGGCAGCCAATCAATGATTCCTTGTCATCATTGATGTTTCTGTCTCTCTCTCTCTCCCTTCCTCTCTGAAATCAATAAAAAAATTTAAAAAAAGAAACTCCTTATCCTTAAAAAAGAATTAATAATTAGGCAATAGTTTAATAACACAGAAAACAATTGATATGTTGTGTACTTTGTCAAAAAATATTGGTTTTAATTTACTTGGCAGAGTGAACAGAGTATTAAAGGGCTGCTTTTCTTGGTATGGTGACTGGCTGAAGATGACTATTTACAACACATTTAGAAGAATTAATAACTGAGTTTTGCTTTTAAAAATATTGAACTATTTTATAAAATTTCTAGTTCATAACTGAAAACTATTTGTAGAATATTTACCAAGCATATATGCCTCGTGAATGGTGAAAGTACTCTGCATGCCAGGCATTTAAAGTATCTCTACTTTTAATTGATTGTTTTTTACTAGGAAAATAGAATATAATTAACAGAATGCAATTGAATAGATAGAGATCACTTGGGAATCTGTAATTTTAATTAGTGAATATATTTTTGTATATTTCTGCAAGATTATACATGTATGGTTTGGATAAATAGATACATGAAAGGACACCTGGAAGACTTAAAATGTACATATAAAATTGACAGATATTTTCTAAATTGTGACATATTTATAAAGATAATTGCTATGGTCTGAATATTTATTTGTGTTTCTCCCAGTTTCACGTGTTGAAATCCTAAATTCCACAGATGGCAGTATTAGGGTGTGGGGCCTTTTGAAAGTGCTTAGTGAAGGGGAAAATAAGACATTTTGGGGGGCTAGCTATCTGAATCTGTGCCAGTAATCTGCACTCTTGCTTGCCAATAAACTCCATTCTTATCTGTGATGCCTGTCCTGCCTTGCAGAACCTGTTTCCCGGAATACTCCCTTTTTACAGAGGCCATCAACCATGAACCATATACAACCCCCTGAGGGGTCTGTCAGCACTGGAGCCAGATAGGCCTCTGGGTGTAATCTCACTTCCCCCATCCCAACTCACGGGGGTGGGGGGAGGGGCTGCAAAGCCCACGAAAAGTCCGGAAGCCTGATCCATGTTTGGAGGACAAAGAAACTAAAGGGTATAAAGGGAAAGCTTCACCCATATTCATCGCTCGGGATTTGGAGACTGACTCCCCTGAGTCACGGCACTAGTGCATCTGCAAATAAAGGTTACCTTTCTGAATATCCTGTGAGTGCCTGGCTGATTAATTCTCCCATGCTGCAACATAGTACTGAGAGTTAGATTAGTGTTCTTATAAAAGAGACACTACAGAGACACCTAGTCCCTTCCACTGTGTAAGAGCACAGCATAAACTGTCCAGTTTACAAACCTAAAGAGGTGTTTCACCAGAATGTGACCATATTGATACCTTCATCTTGTACTTTCAGCTACCAGAACAGTGAGAAATAAATTTCTGTTGTATAAGTACTTAGTTCATGGTATTTTGTTACAGCAGTCTAAATGGACTAAAAACATTTTATAAAATTTCATGAACATCTTTCTTCACAAAACAGGATCTTGACACAGGCCTTATATAAAGTTAATCGTCTGCCTTTTAAATAATAGAGATTATGTTTTAATCTTGGAACCATCTTGGGCCGATAAAATCCCGAAAGGATTTAAAACTAGCTTTACAGTACTCTTCCTTGAAAAACAGTGCTCCCTTCCAAGGTGGAATCGCTCCTTTGGATTGAATTACTGGCCTAAATTTTTTATTCGTCTCTATAAATTTGCAGTTCACTCTACAAACAATGAATTATATTTCTTTATACTTTGAATTAGGATTCTGCGATATAGCTTGCTTTAGTCAATGGCAAGCTAGGACACAAGTAGGGACTTTTAAATGTGTCATCATGATTGGGTACTTCCTTTTGTGTGTCTACAATCTCTCAGAGAAGAAGATGCCTTTCTTAGGCCACTGGTTTAAGGAGGAAGAGGGACATGCAGAACAGATGGACACTCTCAGATCTGCAATGCTCAGTGTGAAGCCACCCTAGCATACCGATAAAAATAAGTGTTGCATTGCTTTAAACCACTGAGTGTTAGGGTTGTTTTATCATGCAGTGCTCATTACAAGGAGAACTGAATGATAAAGTCAGGAATGCCACAGTTTTTAAAGAATTAGGACTGGCTCACCTATCTGTAAAAAGTTAGAAATTCATAAGATGTCGGATAATTAACTATCACTGCTTAGTATTCAGTCTCCATGTATGAAACCAGAAGGAAAAATTTAAAAACACTGTGCTCTACCTGGCCTGGTATGGCTCAGTGGTTGAGCACTGACCTATGAATAAAGAGGTCACTAGTTCAATTCCTGATCAGGGAACATGCTGGGGTTTTGGGCTCTATTCATCAGTAGGGAACGTACAGGAGGCAGCCAATCTATATTTCTCTCCCATAGATATGTTTCTATTTCTCTGTTTCTTCCCTTCCTTTCTCTCTCTCTAAAAAAAAAAAAAAAAAAAATCGCTAAAAATGATTAAAAACACCATGCTGATTTTATTAATTTTGCTCAGGGTTGCCAATATCTACTTTCTGTTTATTTATTGTTTTATTAGGTATAAGGTGAGTTCTATGTTTCTTCTTTTTTACTTTTTATTTTTATTAAACTTATTGGAGTGACATTGGTTACTGGAATTATATAGATTTAGAGTGTACAATTCTTTTTAAAAAATATATTTTATTGATTTTTTTATAGAGAGGAAGGGAGAGGGATAGAGAGTTAGAAACATCAATTAGAGAGAAACATCGATCAGCTGCCTCCTACTGAGGATGTGCCCACAACCAAGGTACATGCCCTTGACCAGAATCAAACCTGGAACCCTTGAGTCCACAGGTCGACGCTCTATTCACTGAGCCAAATGGGTTAGGGCTAGAGTGTACAATTCTATGGTACATCATTTGTATTGTGTGCCCACCACCCAAAGTCAAATTTCCTTCTGTCGCCTTATACTCCAGCCTCTCTCCCCTTCACTGTGCCTCTGCTCTTTGTCTTTTTAGGCGTGGATTCTTTTCTACCTTGATACCTGAGATGTACAAATGCTCCCAAACTTCTTGGAGTGTCTGGTGGAACTTTTTCAAACTCCCAGAAACTTCTGAAGCATCCAAATTTCACTACCTGTCCTTCGACCCTGATTCCATATACTATAAACTAACTACGCTCGAAGCTACCCGCTGCACTGCTATAACCTAAGGTCACCAGGTAGCTCTCAGTCCTAGAATGGGCTCAAGTTGGGCATTTTCCTTCCCCCAGGTCCATTATGCTCCGGGGAGGAAAGTGTCTGGTTACTAGTATGTCCTAAAAGGCTTGTGAACAAAGACAGAGTGCTCTCTGACATACTCCAAGAGTTCTTTTTCCCCTGCCATATGCCAGGGGAAACTGGTCACGCTCCTTGAGGTGAGTCACACAATATTTTGGGGGGTTCCCACTATGAGAGGGTTCCCTGGAGTTTTCAACTCTTAGATTTGTCCTCATTGTGCCGCCAGCAAGTGGTGAATTACAGGTCAGGTTTTCCTACCCTGGACCTGGTTCCCATTGCATTTCCTGCTTCTGACTCTCTGGGCTAGTAAGCTGTGATGACAGATGGTGGTTTTCCCTGCATCTTCTCTCTCTCATAGATCCTGGAAGACTTGTTGCTTTTGCAGTCTGCTTAGCTTTTTACCTGTGAGTTGTGACTTCAACACATTTTACATGTATAATCCTGTTTATATATTCTTTGAATGCAATAGGTTATTGAACTATTATATCTATACATATGTAGGCACAACTCCTATAGGCAAAGTTTGATTTATTTTCATAAAGTGAGGCCTGGTTTAACTGGCATCCAGATCAAGAAACAAACATTACTAGCATCCCAGAAATGCCTCTCAATGTATCTTTTTAAAAAAATATATATATTTTATTGATTTTGTAAGAGAAGAAGGGAGAGGGATAGAGACTTAGAAACATCGGTGAGAGAGAAACATTGATCAGCTGCCTCCTGCACACCTCCCACTGGGGATGTGCCCACAACCAAGGTACATGCCCTTGACCGGAATCGAACCTGGAACCTTTCAGTCCTCAGGCTGACGCTCCATCCACTGAGCCAAACCAGCGAGGGCCTTTTTAAAAAAAATTTCTTTATTGATTAAGTTATTGCATATGTGTCCTTATCCCCACTTTATCCCCCACATGCCCCACTCATGCTCTCATCCCCCTGGTGTCTGTGTCCATTGGTTAGGCCTACATGCCTGCATATAAGTCCTTTGGTTGATCTCTCCCCCTTCCTCTTCCCCTTCCCCTCCCCTACCTTTCCTCTGAGGTTTGACAGTCTGATCGATTCTTCTCTGTCTCTGGCTCTGTTTTTGTTTATCAGTTTATGTTGTTCACTATATTCCACAAATGAGTGAGACCATGTGATATTTATCTTTTTCTGACTGGCTTATTTCACTTAGCATAATGCCCTCTAGTTCTATCCATGTGGTTGCAAATGGTAAGAACTCATTTTTTTACTGCAGTGTAGTATTCCATTGTGTAGATGTACCACAGTTTTTTAATCCATTCATCTGCTGATGGGCACTTTGGCTGTTTCCAAATCTTAGCTATGGTGAATTGTGCTGCTATGAACATAGGGTTACATATATCCTTTCTGATTCTGGTGTTTTTAGTTTCTTAGGATATATTCCTAGAAGTGGGATCACTGGGTCAAATGGGAGTTCCATTTTTACTTTTTGAGAAAACTCCATTCTGTTCTCCATAGTGGCTGCACCAGTCTGCATTCCCAAGAGCAGGGCACAAGGGTTCCTTTTTTCTCTGCATCTTCACCAGCACTTGTTGTTTGTTGATGATAGCCATTCTGACAGGTGTGAGATGGTACCTCACTGCTGTTTTGATTTTCATCTCTTGGATGATTAGTGACTTTGAATATGTTTTCATATGTCTATTGGCCTTTCTTCTGTCTTTTTTCTAAAAGTATCTATTTAGGTCTGTTGCCCATTTTTTGATTGGGTTGTTTACCTTCCTTTTGTTAAGTTGTATGAGTTCCCTGTAAATGTTGGAGATTAAACCCTTATCGGTGATAACATTGGCAAATATATTCTCCCATGTAGTGCGCTTTCTTGTTGTTTTGTTGATGGTTTCTTTTGCTATGCATAATCTTTTTATTTTGATGTAGTCCTATTTGTTTATTTTCTCTTTAGTTTCCATTGCCCTAGGAACTGTATTGGTGAAGATATTGCTTCAGCATATGTCTGAGATTTTGCTGTCTGTGGATTCCTCTAATATTTTTATGGATTCCCATCTTATGTTTAAGTCCTTTATCCATTTTGAGTTCATTTTTGTGTATGGTGTAAGTTGGTGGTCTAGTTTCATTTTTTTGCATGTATCTGTCCAATTTTCCCAACACCATTTATTGAAGAGGCTGTCTTGACTCCATTGTATGTTCAAGCCTCCTTTGTTGAATATTAATTGGGCATAGTGGTTTGGGTCAATTTCTGGGTTATCTGTTCTGTTCCATTGGTCATATGTCTGTTCTTGTGCTAGTACCAAGCTGTTTTTAGAACAGTGGCTTTGTAATACAGCTTGATATCTGGTATTGAGATCCCACTTACTTTGAATTTTTTCAATAACTCAGCAACTATACTTACACCAGGAGTAACCACTATTTAAAAAAAAACAACCCACACTTAAAAAAGGCATTTCAAAACAAAATTTTCAGGTTTTAATTTTCCAATAAACATGAAAACTCTATCTTATGGGAATGGACCAATATGTTAGAATTTGCTAGTAAATTTTACTTTATCACTCATCCCTTGTGGTGTAACTTTTAAAATACCCCAAAATTCTTTCATACTCCTGTCATCAAAACGGGGAAACTGTTTCTTCTTCTAATTTCAAATTAATTCTAATTATGGAGGGAGAGATGTTAAATACCCTTTAAGACTTCACACAATAGAGTTTATACTTAATTATCTTAAGAGGTTTACCTTAAAACAATCAACAACCTCTGAGAAAGCCAGTCATATGAAGAATTTACATGGGGATGTTCCTGCCAACAGCACCAGATGAGGTTCCAGATGACAGCCAGCATGAACCTCAAGGTAAGAGAAGAAAGGGGGCTTTGTGCTGATGCCAATCTCAACCACCATCTCACTATAAAAGCATATGAGACCCTGGTGTAAAGCATCTCGCTGAGCCCAGTCCACTCTTAGAATCACAAAATATTATAATAAAATGATTACTCTCTTTTATGCCATTACCTCTTGGAGATGCTTTGTTACATAGTAATAGCAACAGGACTGATTTTTGTACTTGAAAGTGCCATAACAAAAATTTACATCCTGTGTCATTGGCTTTGAGACAAGATAACAGCTGGAAGCATGTTTAAGGAGTGTTTCAGCAAAAGCTTAAAGGGCTATAAGGAGAGGCTAAGCAGAATTTCAAAGCACATCAGGAGTGCATGGGGACTTAAAGGAAAGTGATAAACTGTTTTTGCAAAGCTAGAAGACAGGGGACCTCATTTGGGAGAAAGGGTGGCGACACTGTCATGTGTGATAACAGGAGAACTAGGAAATGTACCGAAGCAACTTGAAGGCCTAACTAAATTGATTTCCAGGCAGAGTATTGAATATACCATATAGCTTTTCCTAGTTGACTATAGTAAAATGTGAGAAGGCGGTGGGAGGGAGGCATGGACAGTAAATTTGAAAGCAATCTAGAAAGCAGATAAGACTCTTTAAAAATAAAACTGTTTCTCATTTCTTTTCAGATGTCAAAAATTCTCCATAAAAATAAAAAGGCTTCTATGCCAAGATTACTTTCAGGGTAAGAGTATAAAATCCTGCCCTAACCGTTTTGGCCCAGTGGATAGAGTGTCGGCCTGCGGATTCAAGGGTCCCAGGTTCGATTCCGGTCAAGAGCATGTACCTTGGATGTGGGCACATCCCCAGTAGAGGGTGTGCAGGAGGCAGCTCATCAATGTTTCTCTCTCATTGATGTTTCTAACTCTCTATCCCTCTCCATTCCTCTCTGTAAAAAACTCGATAAAATATGTTTTTAAAAAAAGAGTATAAGATCCTTTATGCAGAGCTCAAAGAAATATAAAATGGTAACACATTGAAGCTTTTGGAAATAAAAAGTTAAAACACCTTTGAAGAATCTTAATGGATGTCATGCACAACCTCTTTATTAACCACAGTGCATTTAGAATCTCAAGGGTGTCATCAGATAGCAGTTTCATTGGGATGTCAAAGCAAAGAGCCTATGGAGCAATTACCTATAGTGTGCATCTTGTCTAAGGAGTGAGCTCTGGTAAGATTTATAGAAATCCCACAAAGGTGTTAGAATGTTGTTTCTCTTGAAAACACTGTCAACTTGGATAAAGAGAGAGAAAATATAAATTTAAATAAGTCTTTGGATCCCCAACATTTTTGGATGGAGTAGAATGAGACTCTTCATACTCAGTTATAATCTTTGTTTCCTTGTGAGGAAAGGAATGAATGATTCAAAAGATCAAATCAAGAGCTCGGAAAATGAAGCCGAGGTCCATGGAGAATACTTTCCAGGGAGGGGTAGTAAGCCCTAAACAAACACCTGGCCACAGGTCCAGCTACATTTCAATTGCTGCACACCAGTCACTGTCCCACGCAGTGTGGCTCCCCCTTTTAACAGCCGTGTTTATTACAGTCACATTTTAACACAGGTGCATTGGGTTTCTGTGGGGCAGATAACTTGTCTTTTTTAGTTCATAGCCCTTCAAGTTGAGAGGAATCTTATCAGAAAAGCTGTTTCCAACAAATCCAAACCAAATCCTCATCTCAACTTGGATTTCATTTAGATGACAAGATTTTGGACCCCAAGCTCTTTCTCATGACATTCAAAGAGGCATTACAAAGGGATTCAAAATTAAAATTTGCTTTGAGTTTTATGGGACAGTTGAGTCTGACAGTGCTATAGAAATTTAGTTGATTAAATGCCTCCTCTTCCTCAGAAGGTCAAAATGCTTTCTTAAAAGGAAGGATAATCAATTACATTAATTGATTTTCCATCATATAAGATGACATTACCTGTATTCCAAATTATTTTTGGAATACAGGTAATGTATTCCAGGAAAGTAAATAACTTGTTTCCAGTGTGTAAAGAATGACTGATTTTATAACATAGCCCTTGAATTCTTTGACACTCCTTCCCCGCAAGAGATTGGGATCTTTGCTCTTTCCCCTTGAATCTGGATACGTTGGTGACTATGGTAAGGAAGGATAAAATCAGTTTCTTTCTGGTTATCTTGGGACACACACATAGACCATGCTGTAAGGAAGTCAAGCAACCTACAGGGAATAGTTCCAGCTGATGACCACAGACAATGTGCCCACGGGCAGTATCAACCACCAGACCTGAGAGAGGAAGTTTCTATAGGGACATCGGAACCCCTACCTAGGACAGCTGCAAGAGATTCTAAGTCAAGGACCACTTGGCTGAGTCCATGCAAATATCATAACCATGAGAAGTAATAATGAAATAACTATTGATGTTTTAAGCCACTAAGTTTTTGTTGTGCAGCAACAGTAACTGGGACACTAGTTACTAATATATAACACTTGAGGTCAATTTAGAAGTTTTAATAACAAAACATGGTGACTGTTCTTGACCAACAGTTCAGTTCTACTGAAAATTCATTTTATTTTCTAATGAAGTGTTATTCTGCTTTGTATCGGGGAACCTTTGATGATATTATATCAGGTAATTACAGAAGTTAATGAAAATGATTTTGGCATGGTCATTGATCATATTTGGCAACTTAGGTCAGGAAATTCTTTGCCATCTTGCATGGTGAAAAATCAGTTTATACATTGAATGCTTCTTCCTTCCTAAGCAAGTACTTTGAAGGATGAAGTTTTATATTAAGGGGAAGGTGGTTATTCAGGGTGCTTTATGCTGTCAGGCTAAATTACTCCAAATTTTTTAATCTCTTTATATTCTTTGAATCTCCTTATATGCTAAAAAAAACATACTGAGTTAAAAATGTACTTATTATCATTACATTAAACCTTAGGTTCACTAAGAAATTATTTTCATAAGTTGTTGAACTTGTTTCATGTTTCTGATACATTAATTCTTTGGTTTTCACTTATTATTTGATCTCTGCCAATTAGGATACCTAACTCCAATTTGCTAGTGTGTTAAAAGGTTACCACTACTTTGTATTCAAGTAACTTTTTCTGAATTTTCAGAAAATGCTTCCTTTCTTCTGTAAATTGACTGTTAACATGTAGTTTTGAAACCATTTTAATTAATAAACCCACTGTTTTCCTTTGTGAATTAAATACACTTTCATGTGAGTAGAGAGTGTAATTCAAAGAGGCTCAGAATTTCACCTACAAAAAGTAATCTAGTTTTAAAACCTCATTTAAGCTTTATCTGGCATTACAAAAGCTCAAAATCCTATACACTGCCTTCAAGTAGAAAGTAATAGAATTTCAATTTTGCTACATGGATTTCTTAGTGATGCTTGAAGAGTTGATTTAACTAGATAAATGCAGTAAAGGGTTGAAAAAGTAAGTGCAAGGAATAAATGTTGTGTGTGTATGCTAGATTATTTAATAGAAAAATTTTGATAGTAGTTATATATCTCTACTAGAGATAGAATAATTTTATTTAAATTCTAACATGAGTCATTAGATATGATAAATAATTTGCTGACAAGTGTTAAATACATTGGGAATAATTTCCCCATTACGGTTGTTAAACAGCTTTTCATGAAGGTCAGCATTTTCTATGGAATTATGCAGATAAAATCCTGAGTAGAAATAAATGTATAGTCTCAGAGATCATTTTCCCTCATATTCATTTGAAGTGATTTTGAAATCTTATGATCCCCCTTATATATTTGTAAGTTTCATCTAAAATTTTTCATTAAAAGTTTAGATAGTTCCCAGGAATGTAATTTTGGGAATATTATAAATGTTGATATTTAAAAATAAAATTGTTACATCACTTTTTAAAATATAAGCAAAGGAATCTAAATATCAAACTGACTTGATATCTACCCCCATTAGATATAAAAGAAAAATATGACAGTTTATTATTAACATTCAGGACTTTACATTTTCCTCTCACCCTGAACTATAGACTAATATCCTAATAATTTAAATAATTTTAAATCAATTACTCTGCATGAGATCTCTTCATATATAACAATGAGTTTAAAATGTTATAATTATTATAACTCAACATATGTAACTATATTTGTAATTTTAAAATTTTACAACTGAAAGTCTTGTTCATTTTATAATTCTTACATAAAACTTATATACTTATAAATTAATTATTTATGTATATATTAATATATAAATAGATTACAATTTTAAAGTCAGTTAATTTCCTTTGACAATAAGTTATGAAGCATTACATCTCTTTTAAGGATTTAAAAAACAAAATTTTTTTAAAAGTTTGATAAGTAATTATTAAAGATAAAAGTAAAATATATTGGAAATGACTCTCATAATGGAATAAATCCTGTTCAACATTCCTCAATATTTAGTAAAGGGGAAATTTCAAATTTGTTAAAACTAATTTAGTTTAACATTTAAGTTGAAACATTATTTTGTTTTAGTTGATAGAAAATATAAAATAATAGATATTTTAAAAGATGAAATAGGATTAGGAGTGATTTTAAACTAATTACTTCATGATATTACTTGGTAAAATAAAACTCAACTATGTTTTAAAAGACATTACATAGAAGTTTTATCTTTGGGAATTATTCATTCCATCTTAAAAATGTTTGTTTTCTAGTAATATATGTTAGCTACATTTAAAAGAATCAGCATCAATAATTTATACTGTTCCAGTTGTTTGAAGGTGTTTTGTTCTACAGATTTGTCCTAATAGTGGGTATTAACCATATAGATCCAGAGACATAGAAACATAGAACAGACTGATGAATCTCAAAGGGGAGGCAGGGGTGGATGGTGAATGGGGCAAGATTAACCAAAGAACTTATATGTCATTCATTTACTATGGAACTCAGTATGGAGTTTCTTCAAAAAAAATAAAAGTGGAACTGCAATTTTACCTAGTGATCCCTAGTGATCTTCTGGGACTATATCATAAAACCCCTGACACACCAATCAGAAAGCATATATACACCCCTATGTTCATAGCAGCATTATTTATAACTAGAGGCCCAGAGCACAAAATTCATGCACTGGGGGGAGGGGGTTCCTCACTTATTGGGAGCCCTCAGTGGGTGTCCTACTGACAGCTTAGGCCTGCTCCCCCTTCCCTTGGGGAGCATGCCTAAGCCGCAGTCTGGCCTCCCTTTGTGGGAGGCAACCAGGCTAATCAGGGGAAGCCACCAGCCCCATCACCCCGCTGCTGCAGCCACTGCCAGTCACCGCAGACATCAAGGTGTTTTCATTAACATGGACTCCAGTCCCTTCACTATGAAGAAATGACAACTTTCTTCAGGCATTTTCAAGATGTGTCTTTCTTAGGATATGACATTTCTTTCTTTTTTTATCCTCACCTGAGGATATGTTTCCATTGATTTTTAGAGAATGTGGAAGAGAAAGGGAAAACAGAGAAACATCAAAGTGAGAGGAACAATTTGATTGGTTGCCTCCTGCATGAGCCCTGACCTGGGCCCCAGCCAGGGAGGATCCTGCAACCTAGGTACATGCCCTTGGTTAAAATTGAACCCAGACCCTGCAGTCAGCAGGCTGAGGCATTATGCACTGAGCCAAACCGGTCAGGGCAGGATATCACATTTCTTAGCCCTCCAACAGTGGACCTTCATTTTTTTTCTCCAGGAGTGTGGTGTAAAAACCCTAGATCACCTTTTTGGATTCTTATTACCTGAGTTACTAAGAATATTACCAGTGGCATTCAGGGAGCTTAGCCAATGAGTGGTAAGAAAAGGTGTTTCCTCTGTAGTTCACTCCCATCAACTGGCTCCACCCCCACTCCTCCAATCCCAGCTACACCCCTGCCCAGGCCTGTAACTTCTGGCCTAGGATGCAGGCCTGGGCAGGGGACCCCCAAGCTCCTCAGATCTCGGGCTTCACAGCGCCCAGGCCTCTGTGATCACCTGCTCTGGTTCTGCCCCTTACCATTGCCAGCTCTGCCCTTGCCCCACTGGCAGCCTCTGGTCAAAACTACAGTCCTGGGTAGGGGATTCCCAGACCCCTGCTTTGCCAGCTCCACTGGTGCCCAGACCCCTGCAATCGCAGGCTCTGCCCCCGCCCCTCCAATTGCTGGCTCTGTGGAGCCCAGGCCCCTGCAATCTCCAGCCTTGCCCAGCCCAGACCTGAGGCCTCTGGCCCAGGCCTTATGCCTGGGTAGGGTACCCTCATACACCTCTGATCACCAGCTTTGCCCCTGCCCCCTCCAATCACCGGCTCTGCCCTTGCCCATGCCTGAGGCCTCTGGTGAGGGCCTCTGGCCTGGGCAGCAGACCCCCAGCTTCCTCTGATTACCTGTTCTGCCCTTCAGGCCCCCGCCTCCTCTGCCACCTGCCTGGCTAACAGGCCTGACCACTTCAGTGGGGAGGCTGAGACAGACTGGGTGCCACCATCTTGTGGCTATGGGGGTGGCCATCTTTGTCATGGAGTGATGCCTAATTTGCATATTACTCTTTTATTAGATTAGATAAGATAGCTAAGATCTGGAAACAGCCCAAGTGCCCATCAGTAGATGAGTGGATTAAAAAAAAAAGCCATGGCACCTTTAGACAATGGAATACTATGCAGCTGTACAAAAGAGGGATCTCTTACCCTTTGAGACAGCATGGATGAACCGGAGACTATTATGCTAAGTGAAATAAGCCAAACAGAGAAAAACAAACATCATGTAATTTCATTTAGTTATGGAGTCTAATGAACAAAATGAATTGGCCAACAAAATAATACCCAAAACATGGAGGCATGGGACAGACTGACACACCTCAACATGGAAGTGGGTGTACAAGAAGAAATAAAATCTTTCAGTACTAACTACAAAATCACTGTAGGTTGTTTAATTTTCAGAAATGTGTATTTTTTTAATTTAAATGACAAGTTACAGACATGCATATTTAGCTTTTCCTTATTTCCTATAATAGGGAACAAATAAAATTTACTCTTTTCTTTAGACAAACATCCCTTATAAACATAAATGAAAAAATCCACAATAAAATGTTAGCAAATTAAATCTAAAGTCTAAAAAATATATATGACCAAGTGTGACTTATTCTAGTTACATAAGCTGAGTTTAACATTCAAAAGTCAAGCAATATAACTCATCACATCAACAGACTAAAAAGAAAAATCATATTATCATGTCAAGTATAGAAATATAGAAAATATAGAAATATAGAAAAACATCTGAAAAAATCTAACATTATTCATGACAAAAACTCAGCAAACTAAGAATAAAGAAGAACATTTTCAACTAGATAAGGAACATCTACAACATACCTGCTCTTGTCATCATGCTTAATAGAAACTAGGTGCTTCACACTAAAATAGCAATAAGTGAAGGGTGTCTTTTCTCACTATCCCTACTCAATGCTATGCTGGAAGTCCTAGCTAATGCAATATGACAAAAATAAAAAATTATACAGACTAGGAAGAAAATAATGTAACTGTCTTTGCTCACAGATTACATGATTACATTGAAAATCCCAAGGATTCAATTAGAACAACAAAAAAGGTTTAAACTAATAAACAACTATAGCAAAGTGGCAAGTTAATGTATAAAAATCACTTTCCTATTATCAACAATGAACAAATGGAATTTTAATTTGAAAACAATATTATTTTCACTAACATCTAAAAAATAAAATAGGAATAAATCTAACAAAATATGCACAAGATTTATATGAGGAAAGTTATAAAATTTCGTGAACAAATTCAAAGATCTAAATAACTGGTAATTCGTTTCATGTTCATGGCTAGTAAGACTCATTATTATTAAGATATCTTTATAAGTAATGTGGTCCCAAACAAAATCTCAGCAAGTTATTTGGCTATCAACAAACTGAATCTCAAGTTTACATGGAAAGGCAAACAATATTGAAAGCTAATAATCAATTGGAGAACTGATATTACCTGATGTTATCTAATCTAATAAAAGTGTAATATTGAAATTGACTGTTTCTTTGGGATGCCTAAGCCACGCCCACCAGCCAATCAGAGCAGCTATATGCAAATTAACCCAGCCAAGATGGAGCCTGGCAGGGAGTCTCTGCGCTGGGAACCTCCACGGCCAGCATAGCTGTGCCAGGTGTGTCAGCTCAGTGTGGGGGGGTCCACCATGGGGGTCTCCTCAGGGCGTCCAGAAGCGCCTGTCCTGGGTCCACTGCTGCCTGGCTCTGTCCTGGGGGCCTCCACGGGGCATGTAGGAGTGTCTGCTGCACAGTGCGGAGAATCCGAAGCCAGTCCACTGCCTGGCTCCACTCCAGGTGTGTTCACTCAGCAGCAGCCCCCCCCCCCCCCAGGGACCCTGCACCAGTGTCCACCCCTGGCTTGCCACCCAGTTCTGCACCACGTATCCCCTCAGCGGTGGGGGCCCACCAGGCATGTGCGATCGTGGGTCGCTCGGTGGCTACCCCCCAGTGCACAAACCCTGAAGGGGCTGTGGGAAGTCTGAAAACGGCCCTCCCACCCCCCAGTGCACAAACCCTGAAGAGGCTGTGGGCATCCTGAAAATAGCCCTCAACCCCTCACCCAGGCTGGCCAGGCAAGCCAGCAGGTGGACATCCCCCGAGGTGTCCCAGACTGCAAGAGGGCACAGGCTGGGCTGAGGGACCCCCACCCCCCCGAGTGCACAAATTTTTGTGCACCAGGCCCCTAGTATTTACTATAAATCTATAGTAATTAAGACAGTGTAGTATTTACATAAGAATAGACAAGCGATCAATGGAAAAGAACAGAGAGCCCAGATATAGACCCACATAATCTAAACTAATAAAAGCGGAATAGTAAAATTAACCATTTCTCCGGGACGCCCACAGCCAATCAGAACGGCTGTATGCAAATTAGCCCAGCCAACATGGCGGCTGCCACTTACGGACCTGAGTAAACATTTAGGCAGCTTCCGTTGCAGCAGGAGCGAAAGCAAAACTACCTGCTCGCTGGTTCCTTAGCCTTTGGCCTGAAGCAAAACGCACATTTGCAACAATTAAGTGTAACAATTGTTTCATTATAGAAGCCGGGAGTGGTGGCCACCACTCATGGACCTGAGTAAACGTTTAGGCAGCCTCCGTTGCAGCAGGAGCGAAAGCAAAACTACCTGCTCGCTGGCTCCTTAGCCTTTGGCTTGAAGTAAAACACACATTTGCAACAATTAAGCATAACAATTGTTTCATTATAGAAGCCGCGAGGTGAGGCAGAGAGGAGGCTTCCTTAGTAAAAGGCCTCGCCTTAAAGGAACAGCATCAATTATAGGAAACCTGTGTCCAGGTGGCCTTGCTGGGATGTTGGGCAATGGGAGCTGTGGGCAGCTTGAAAGCCCCTCACCCAGGCTGGTCAGGCATGCCAGCAGGTGGACATCCCTTGAGGGGTCCCAGACTGTGAGAGGGCACAGGCCGGCCCAGGGACCTCCCGAGTGCACAGAGTGGCTGCAGGGCAGGACAGCGCAGGACCCAGGACCCGTGAGTGGGAAACAGGCGGCAGGGTTGGAGGGCACCGAGAAGCAGGTAAGAGGTGGC
>PVJC01009727.1:0-45262 GCA_004026665.1 Murina feae
AGAATGTCTTTTCAGTGAGTGTTTTAAAAATAACTTATATGTTGACAATCTAAAATATTACATGAAAACAACAAAAAAATAACAAAACAGCAGCTTTGTTTATACAGGAAAGAAGAGACACATTTCAAAGGATTCCTGCAAACATGAATTTAGGATGACAGTTGTTCTCACACCACTAATTATTCAATAATAAAAATACTACAGGAATTTAACACATGGCTGGTTTCATCTAAACTCTTAGATTACCCCTCTGCGGACAGTTGTCAAGTGTACTTAACCCAGTTTTCCCTGTTGGATGAATTTTTTCTCCTTATTTCTTTCCCCTTCATAATGGTATGAGTTTCCAAGTGCCCCCTCTCATCCTCATACTCACCTCAGAATCACATAGCAGTGATTTTTAAATGACTTCTTTTCAGTGTTAGTCACCGAATACAATTATGATTATGTCTGGCTGCTGAGCTCTGTTTCATGGGAGGCAAGGAATACTTTCCACAAAGGAAAGGCCTTAGAGATGACTTTGCCTGTCATAAAATTACAACTATAACTGAGCCTTGGTCAACATGGGTTTAAACTGCTTTGGTTCACTTATATGCATTTTTTTCAATATATATGTAGTCAGCTCTCTCAGTCCCCAGGTTTCACATTCACAGGCTCAACCAACCATGGATCAATAACAGTACTGCAATTCATGACTGGGAATCCAGGATGCGGGGGCCAATTGTATGCATTATTATATGCTATTTTATATAAGGGAATTGGGCATCCATGAATTTTCATATCTGTAGAGGTTCTGGAACCAATCCCTCACGGATACTGAGGGGTGACAGTAGTTAATTTTAAGGGGGTGTCAAAAAATTATACATGAATTTCAACTGCACAGGTCAGTACAACTAACCCCAGAATCTCTCTCACAACCTCCTCCTATCTTTATTATTCTTTCTACATAAAAGAAAAACTGCCATTCAGGGTTTTGTTTTGTTTGCCTCCTAAGTCTCTAATCTGTGTTCCTTCTTATGTAGTTTAAATATGATTTTAAATGAGATCACTCACTGAGGCACATGTAACATCTTTAATTACATAGAACATTGTGTATGATCTTGCATAGTTTATTCTATTCCATTATTGGACTAGAATTCCTCAAAATGTTTTGGTCTTTTCATTTTCCCCTTGCTTTTTATCTGCATTTCTTTAATCTGAGCTCTAGAATTTCTTGTTTTGTGTTTTCTCATTCATCTATATGCCATTATGTTAGGAACTGATTGTCAAGCAAGACTGGAATGGCAAAAGGCCACAGTCACTATAGTCAGTGGTGCCCTAACGCAGGGGTCTGTGAGGACCAGATAGTAAACATTTATAGCTTAATGAGTTACAAGGTTTCCATCACAAATATCATATTCAATTCTGAGTTGTAGCTTGAAAATAGGAATAGACGATATGTAAATAAATGAACTCTAAGTACCCCTGCATTTGATGACTCTTGTCCCAGAGCACTATACTTTAGTAAAAAAAAAAATAGATTATCTTTAAATTTTCACTTTATGTGTACATGGAGAGGCAGTCAGTTTGGGAGTGTTGGGATGCTCCTTCTGTTTTCCATATATAATAAACAGTGCTCATGGTAGAATCACTTAGAGCATTTAATAATTAATCAAACTGCAGCTATACCGAACACCAATTTAAACACATATTTATGTGTCTCATCATTGAAATTTCCTTATATTCTGAGCACAAGTTGTGATTGAAAGGGATATGTGCTTAGTATTGCCTTACAAGCAATGGGACTCAATGCATATTTGTGTATATGCCATTTTTCTGGATTTAAATGAACAATCTATTTTTATAAGGGTTCTTGATTGTTCTCGAACACTTCGTTTTCTCTGTAGTCCACTACCTCTAAGTTTATAATTTTGTTAAAAGGTAAAAACTGAAACTCTATAATAATAACGTTAGTTGAAAAGTATTGGCTTTCTTAATCTCATCAGGATATCAAGAACAAATTACAATCTCTATGAAATTCAGATCCCTGAAATCGCATTCTACAAAACACAAATGTTAACAATGTCGTTGTAACCAGCCATAGAGTTCCTTTCAGTCCCCAAAAGGAATTTATTTTTAGGAAGTCACACTTTCAGAAAGTTTCACTAATTCAAACTTGCTCAACTTGCAAATAAATTTGTATGCACTGATATATTTATCAAAAATTTCAACCTCTTCCCTCAGAGAATGATCATCCCTAAGTCCCCAAGTGACTGGAAGCAACATGTCTGTGTCAGTGCAACTTTAAATATAGCACTCACCACCGCGAAGACTGTGATAACAGATGCTCACGAATGCCTGGTGTGATGAATCAATTCAGAGAAAGGAGGAGAGAAAAAGGTCTGTGTAGGTGTTTGTGTGGGATGGAGCGCAGGGAGTGCCTTATGAACACAGGAGTAAACAGATGGCAATGAAGAAGGCACACTGTGATAAATTTGTCTTTTTATACCCTATGACTTCTTTGCTATCTTCAGCTATTATATATCAATTGGAAAAAATAATGAAGGTTTAAAAGCAACTGGGGGGAAAAGGAAGGAAAGTGACTTTATTGCCATCACTTTGGTGATGAGAACAAAAGAAAGTAGGTAAAAAAAAAAAGCAAGTAAGACAGGGAAGCCGTGTAATAAAAGGTCAGTCACTATACACTGACTAAGCCCTCTGACATAGTCCATGGCCTAAAATAATCCACAATCCATTATTTTTTCCCCTACTGTTGCATTAAATACAACATTTTGGGTAACAGAAGAACTCATTTTAAAAGTATACCTAGACTTCCTCCTTTTATTATGATGTAAGAGGCAATTCTGGCTAATTTTATATTTTAGGAAAAAACTAGAAAAGCAGAACAAAATACTTAAATGTATCTCCTTGGCATTCAGGGACACTTTAGTTAGCAATATTTCTGATCCCCAAACTGATCTCCCTTTGACAACCACATAGGGTTAAAAAAAGATAGACTGAAATCTAGCACTACCCAAAAACAGGGGCTGAGGGATCCTGTGTAAATATTATTGCATTGGAAAGTGGCCCTGAGTGGCTACAATTTAGTTAATATAGATAGTTTCATATTAAGCTTCATATTATCTCAATAACTGAAAATGGACTGATATAATCTCAGATTACTAGTAGTACCACATATGCTGGGTCAAAAGAAAATATTCTATGTAGAAAAAAATCATTTTTCAATTTACAAAAGTTTTGCAAATACAATGTATAATACATAATCAAAAGTAATCAGGGTCAAAATACAGGGCAAAATGAGTAAATCCAACAAGCGCTCAAGAACAAGCAACAAGCAACAGCCCCTGACCCACTGGGGCTACAGTATTTATACTAGTATTAGAAGATATGGATATTAAGTAACAATAAATATAATTATTTTAAAAAGCTATATGAAATGAAGCTTGTAATGTGTTAAATGATAAAAATACAAGAATAAGATTATTTTTAATTTGGAAGATGTATTTAAAAATTAGACAGCATAACAAAATTAGGAACTCAATGAATGGGATAACAGCACATTAGACAAAGCAGAAGAAAACCTCAATGGACTGAAAAGTAAGGGGATAAAATCCAAGTAAATATATAGAAAAAAAAGAACATTGGACAGTGTAGAAGAAGAGGTATGAGACAAATAGCATATACCAAGAAGTACAAACATACCTCTAATGGGAGTCAGAAAAAGAGAGGAGAGAATATTTTTAAGATGCATCGGTAGTAATGCTTAATAGAGTAATGGTTAAGAAATCCAAACATGATGAAAGATGTAAAACCACAAATTCAAGAAACTCTATTAATTACAAATTAGAAAATATAAAGTAATACACTGTGGGAGATTACTGTCTATATTTCACGTTTCTTCATGTCTTGCCAGCAGAAACACTGGCTGACTTTGTTCTAGACTGATCTTTACATAGACGCATAACATTGGATGACAGAGTTAGTGCATCACTCTGGAACACAGAGGATTCTACAGGTTCCAGTATAACAAAAGCAAAGCTATAAATTCTCATGCTCCCTCAGCTGGAGGTTTCTCATCTGAAATGCAACCCACTGACTATGCAGGTATCAAATGACATTTGCATCTCTATCTTGGAATTGAGGCTCAGGAACTGACAGGGTTAACAGCCTGCTAGTCAGTACTGATGCTGTGGATAATGAAGTCCTTTGTCTCCGACATGGAAGTATCCTGTGTTCTGCCAGCATCCATGAAATTGTGGTAGATAACTAACTGCATTAGCTTTAAAAAACAGCAAACCTTTCATACCAGTAGAATATTCTCAATAAAAGTGCAGAAAGCCAAGACTAACATCTGACTATCAGTCAGAGAAGACTGTCAGTTTACATTCAAATAAGAAAAAAATAAAACTAACTGAATTTTCAATAGAAATAATAAAAGCAAGAGGATAATGGAATTATGTCATCAAGTTCGGGAAGAAAATTCTGGCAACCTAGAATTCTGTAGTGAGAAAAAATTCTCAATATTCAAGTTGATTTTCAGACAATCAAATTGAGAAAATATAATACCAATATCCTAGACTTAAGGAATTCTAAAAGGTAATTTTACTATTGTAGTAGCAGGCATATGGTTATAGGTATAAGGACTCAGATGCATAAATGATAATAAAAATCAAAATATATAAATATAAGGTGTGGCTAGTAGGTTTATAGTAGCAATTAAGCAAAAACAGTTTATTTTGTATTATTACATATATTATTTTTCATATGAATAACTATAAACATACTTTTGCTACACACTGTATATGGAAAATTTTCCATTATTATTTATACAACAATAAACATACTTTTGTTACACACTGTATATGGCAAATTTTTTGTTATTATTTATACAACAATAATGTGTGTTGTTTTTGTATCGAGCCAATTACAATAAAAAACAGCATTAGCGTTCAGTTTGGAAGAGAGTTGGTGGTAGTAAGGAAGAGTTCTAAGGTGGTCTTTTATTCTAGTAAGAAGGATAAAGTAACAAATAATTTTATTTAATATATAAGGGGTGCATGCTGTAATCTCTAGGGCAACCTTAAATTGACAGTTACTTGCATAAGAATACAAAAGATAAAATTAAATTAAATTTTCATTTTCAAATATATCTTGCTATAGAAGAGATTAACAGATCAACTAGATCAGGGTTACAGTATATACATTTTTTTCATCTGTACCTAAAAAGACTGATGCCAAAGTTTAAAGAATCTTTTAATGTCCCAAATTTTGATATACTGTTGATTTCCTTTAGACAAGTAAAAATTAAAATAAGTCCCTGTTTTGTCAGGATTGCTAATAAACACCTATGGCATATTTGAACTATGCTGCCCATAAATCCCAAAGCACAATTTACATTTATTTACAAAACAAAATATATTTCAGCATATAGGAGTGCATATAGGACTACAAAGTACTACTATCACATAAATGTCATAAGTTTAAAACATTTTGCATCTTCTAAAAATATACAAATATTCTTAGAATTTTTTCTCAAAGCATAATAAAGAGCATTTTATAAATAATAATAATTACTATTAAATAATTTTATTTCCTTTACTGAACTGAATCAAACATAATATAAGGAAAAGGAAACAATAAAAATAAAGATTATTTATAGTCACAAGCTGCTGGTTCTTCAAAATATTTGTTTCAATGGTATTGGGGAGAATGTTCATACTTCTCTGGATTCTAGACATGAAATTAATGTGAAAATATATTGAACTACAAGAAACTGTTGATATTCATCCATTTTTATATGTGAAAATGGATATTTCATTTAATTAATATTTTAATAACATTTCAAAATACTTTAAAGCATTGCATAGATGTTCTGTGAACTATCATGATCAAAATAAGTGTTATTATCCTGAGACACAGACCCAGTAACTTTTAAGTTCCTATTAAAGGGAACAACTATTAAAAAACTCTCCTGAGTGCAATATGAATAAATCAATGTCAAAAGTAGAAGCCATAAAAGAGCCAAGGTTTGAAGATTCCTACTAAATTACAAAACATATTATTTACTCTCAGAAATGGCACCTGCTATGTATATGTATGCACGCTATGTACACTTGCTATGTGTGTGTACACACACACACATATGTGAGCATATAATTTATTATCCAAACCAATTACTTTTAAGAGAGAAAGGAATCACTTTTCACAAATACCCTTAGGCAATATCACAAACCATAACAGTTCTGGGAAAATGGGGTATTTCCTCTATATAAATAACAATTTATTTTTCTTAATAAAAGGAAACCATGGTAGGAAAAAGAACAAGATGAGCTATAATACTTTTCTTCATGACTCACTGATTATGAGAATCTATTCATAGTGAATTATCACCACTATTAAATCTGTGAGCATGTCCTATATAGCACTTACTTTTTAATTATAGTATATCAAGTATGCGTCATGGCATATTTAATAAATAGCATTCTAATATGACCTTAAACATTTTGTGACATATTTATTGCACAGTATCATAGACAATACTAAATAACCAAAGTAGTCTTCCTCATTTTTATTCATGTTGGTTCTATTACTCAGTAATGTTTATAACAAGTAATGCTGACTACTTGGACTTTAATTTCAGACATCTAAGAACATAGGTATTCCCAAGACAAACCACAGTGGTGGAACCCCAAGACAAAACACAGTAATTGACATTCATCTTAAATAAGCTGAGCAATGATATAGGCCTCAGTGCATTTCTACCTGTCTCCTCAGCAATGCTATGTTTTCATCCAGATCTGGAGTGAAAAGAGACACCCACAGCACTAATGAAGCTGTTTGGCCCTGTGGCCTGATGTTGAACAGCCGAAGCTGACTTCATCAGCATTTAAGTTACAGGAGCAGAGAATGTTTTCTAGCTGAGCATTGTTCCAGGCTTTGGACCAACTGCCACGGATTCCTGGAGCTCGACCACATTACAATTTTCACACTTAGCAACTGTAAAATTGTTAAAGTGCTATCTTTCCACATGGTTTATCCGTCGTTCTTGCTAAGTTTGGCATAGCACCTTCGTTATGGCCTTTACATGCCACTTTCATCACTTCCCTGGGTAACCTTGGCCATGAAATCGGAAAATCAGATCATTTTCTGGTCTGTTTTCTTCCTTTTCTTTGGGTGAGATTAGATTTGGCTACGCTTGACTGACAAATCTCATTTAGGATTCAAGGAGAGGCCTAGGCCCCGACCTCTTTAAGAAGTGGGAGGTGAGATGTCTTAAGCAGTGATGAGGAAGAAAGGACCAATTTCAACTCATCACACAAAGGCAATTAGTGGTTAATTCACACTGTGAGACAAAAATACTTGTAAAAGGATAAAGAGTCTCTTAGTGTCAGGTCACAACACTATTTAAGATTCTTTAAAAGTACCAATCATGCTCAAGGGTTTTCTTCTGCATGTTTTATTTTCCTTTCATATTATATTTCTAGGTCTGTTAAAAAACAAACAAATAAACATCCAAACAAAAACCCAAGCAAAAAAACTCACAAAGTTATATTTATCTTATTAATATCTCCCTAATAAAGAAGAAAAAAATATGTATTATTTTCAGAAACAGTCAATACAAATCCAAAATGATACATTTTCCATAACATACTAACTTGAGGTCAATTGTTTTATTATTCAGGGGTGTAATGGTTAGGTGCTGGGCTATACAGCATCCAGATATTACTTTTTTTTATTATTTATTGCTTAAAGTATTACAACAAGTGATAGATAGGTCTCCATTTTTTAAAGACATTTATCCATTGTAGATGTGGTGAAAAAAATATGTTTGAAGAAAGATTGAAAATAAAATTGGTAAATGCCTCTAATTTAATATTATTCATTCTAGACTTTGTTCTCTGAGTTTTGTAGGTTTCACATCATGATGATGTTTTTAGGGATGAGTTGGTATTTTGAAATCTATGTCCTACTACATGAGATTACATTAAACTGATTGAAACAAGAAAGCCAGCTAGAAAGATCATCAGGAAAATTTCAATGAGTTAATGAATCAATGGGACAATCAAGCCATCTTCTTGCCTTTAGAGACCTATTCAACACGGGAAGGTCATTGGACTTAAATATGCAAACTTTAAAGAATAATGATATTTTCAAGGATCTACTGGCTAAAATGGATGAAACTTTAAATTGATTTATACAATACTGTTCTCTCTTTTTCCTAAAATTATTTTTTATCAATAATTGCACTTCCAGAAATTGTTACATCACAATTTACATTATTGAGGTTCTTGTTACTCCAAAAAGAACATTTAGTGGTACTCAATTTCCCATTAGATACATTTAGTTTCAATTTGTTTCCACTCAATTTGGGGCTCTAGCCAAATACCTGGTCAAATAATAAGCTAAAATTCATTCCTAAATATTATGTGAGAAGAAACATGGATAACAGTAGCTTGCATAAAGAGCTAAGTAAATATTTTTGAAAGATTGGTCCATCTCCCTTAACCTCTCTGCTGGTATTAATATTGTAGCGCGCATATCAACTATTCACATGTAGGACCTCAAATGTTTCAAATCACTTATAGATGAGGAGATTCACAGCTGTCTAAAAATTTAAGTCACTTATTTCCCCCAAATGAAAAATATCTTAGTAATATGGCAACAGGTACCATCTCAACAAAAAGCTCAATAAAGGTTGATTTTGTTTTATATGTGAGGTACATTTCTGAGAAGTTGTGCAAAGAAAGCGTATGTACAAGAAAGAAGGAAACTCTTAGCGAGTTTTATTACACTTTCATTAAGAATATCTTTTAGCAAAATATATCTTTGGTACGTGAGAAAAATTATTATGTACCTAGGATTTTCAATATTCATTTAAAAAAGGACTCCTCTTTTATCCCTGTGCTTCCAGTATCACATACCCTTGGAAAATGCCAAGCAAATAGGAAAAAATATCTGAAATTTACACTTTTGCAAATCTCAAAGATACAGTTTCACTGGAAATTACAATGTGTACTGGTATATATATTATAATTTAGCATTTATATGATTTTCATTTAGTTTATTATTTTCATTGATTTCATGAGACTTAATTTAGTTAGCTGTCATTTTGACTATACTGTTTGTGATAAACACATTCAACTACATTTTGTTCAAGTAATGATGATCAAATATGTGCAAATTACATTTTATTAAATGTTAATAACATTCTATAGAAGATACAAGTGAGAAGTAATAGAATTTTATTTAAATCTTCATAGTTGGAAAAGAAAAAATGCTAAAACAAATATTTAGGTAATTATATATAATTAATAATACTACAGATTTAATTTCTACTGAATTTCCAGCCTGGGTTTTTTTTGGGTAATATTAATACATAGTCTATATATTATCAACTAATTATTCCCCTATATGTGGTCAATAGATTTCTCAGTCATTAAATATATTCTCATGTTGAATTACCCTTTTTACTATATAAAAAATGTATTTCAGTCAAAAGTAAACTATATGAATTATCTGATTATTTTTCATGTACCCAATATTTAGTGAGAATTTACCCTAGTCAACAACTGTTTTAAGGCTTGGTTATATAATTGAGAGGTATATATTCTGGGTCACCAGAATTCCAGTATTAATACATGTAATAAAATTTAATTTAAAAAAATTTCTCTGTGATCCCACATAGTGAAAATGTTTCAGATATGTGGGCAATTCACTTCCAGGTTTAAAATGTCACCACTCTTCTACTTCACAAAAAAAGCAGGTTTTTTACGTTGCTTTTGTCCATCACAAGAAAGTTGTATTTTCTATACACGTCATTTTATGCTTTGTCTATTTATGTTTCAACATGAATTCACTCCCGTTAAACCAAAGGTGTCATTTTTTCTCAGTGTTCTTCTAAAATGCTGAACATTGCTGTGATCCAGCCATTTTACTCCCATCAGTGAGTACGTCATTAATAGCGATGGAGACATTTATTCAGGGTTTGCAGACTTGGGATAAATAAAGAAAGGATATGTCAGCTTGGAATCCACAAGGAACAAATGTCCGAGACTGTATTTGAACACATCGCTGTGATTCAAAGCATTGAATGGAAAATAGTGTTTTAAATATATACCTTTGATCATAGATCTGAAATTCACCCTGAGAAAAATAAAACAAAATTCCCACCTATCTGTCTGTGGCTAACAGTTCAAAACCAAAAAATTAAGTGACACTCTAGCACCTGTTTTTTCTAAGCAAATAAGAATTGCTTTATTTTTAATTTCATATATTCCCCTACTCTGATACACTCTTCAAAACTGGGCTTTCATCACGCTCTTAAGAGATCATTCAAATACTCTGACAACTGACAGTAATTGATTATTTAGTATTTTTTTATACTTTAAACCATGAAGCTGAACTAATTCTACACAGAGCTATACGCTGTATTCAGACTGTCAAATAGTAACAGAGCTATACGCTGTATTCAGACTGTCAAATAGTAACAGTAGGGTAATATTGAGGAGACTTTGTTTTTAATTTGGCATTTTAAATCTCTATTTAAAAACTTTTTATTTTTTATAATTTTTAAAATCTAATAATCTAAAGGGGGGCAAAGCCCATGGAAAATATATATAATAGCTTGCCAAATTTTCAGGATTTTCTTTTTTGAATCACAACCCTTCTTAATCTAATTTCAACTATATTTTTAAAAAGAAACTAAAAGAATACTCTGATGTGGATGAATGTGTGCAGATTTCATCAAATCCTATTGATCTTTTACAATGTCAGACAGACCTGTACCCCAGATAAGATATCAGTAGACTTTTCTCGTAGGAAAACACATCTTTATACTGACATTCCAGTTTTGAAAAAGCATAAAGCCAATTTGATGGCAAGTGTGGATATGTGTTATTTCACCACAGTCAGATTAAATGGAACAGCCTCAAGAGATCCTGTAAAGAACTGTGATGATGTCAATAAATGCTCCATGAATGGCTTCACGAAAGCCAGGTGCAATTCACTCTCGAGGGAAAGACTGGACTAGTGGAAGGCCAGGATCACGCTGAGAAACTCAGAGGAGTATTCAGCAGGATTAGAAAGAGCCTCGGTGTGACCCACGTAATTTCTCCTCGCCACGAAAATAAGCAGGTAACAAGGTGAGCCAAAGGGAAACATGAAATTAAAAGGACGGAGCTACCCTTCCACCACTGACAACATATTTGTGTTTGGTAAACATAATTTATCCAACACTATCATGCACATGGTGATCCAAGTCACACCTGGAAAATTCCACGTAATCCTGGGGAAAATTCCAAGGATTTTAAGAATTACTATAATAATAGGAATTGATATTATGAATATCTATAATGCTATTTTCAGGGTAGAGGTAAAGTTTAGCAGGTAGACTTTTAACTTCAGCACTTAGCTTAATTTTATCTTAACTATGAACAATTGCCCTATACCAATACTATGGTACAGCCCAGGGGGAAAAAACTGGCTCCCTTTTTGCTCCTTTGCATTGACAAAGACATAAATAAATATTTGTTAAACAGAGTTATCGCCAAGCATTCTGTGGTCTGAAACACATGCAGTGCCATGTGGAGTGAGTTTTCCTTTACTTTCTCAATCAAAAATTTATTAACTGATATAAATTCTGTTTGTTTTCTTTATTTGAACCACCATAGGTCTCTTTTTTTCTAGTTTCTTGTTTGGTGGGGTATAACAGAGCTTAGAAGTAGATTAAGGAATGAGACTGGTATATACAGTCAATAAAATTTACATAGAATATTCTAGGCTTGACTATTGGGGGTAAAAAATAAAAACAGACTTGAGAAAGGGATATGGTATTAGAGATTGTGGCAGAACATACATATCTCATACTTCATTTATACTGAGGTATAGTTTTTTCTCTCACTTTGTTATTAAATATCCCAATGTTATAAATGTAGTAAGAATGTTTGGATACAGATACATTGGGATCATTATGAAGCACAAAAGATGATCTATACCTAATATCACTGAAAAATTAAAGTTAGCTAAGTCCTTTTATTAACTCTGATCAGTAAGTGTATAATCAATATTAAATTTATAATAATTATTATCACCATTCACTCAGCAAACACTTTTAGAGTAGTTATGGTGTGTCAGCCTTTGATCTAGGCATTGAGACCACAACAGTAAAGAGAACAGAAAAATAATAAAATTCACAAAACCAAATTCATTGTCAATAACCCAAGAGATCAGGCGGAGAGATAGGGAAATGTGTGTGGACACAGGTCAAAAACCAGGAATACAACTGTAATAAAAAAGGTTTGATGAGGAGTTAGAATGTGTGTAAGCATAGTTATATGTGCATTTATATGTGCATAGTTATATGTGCATTATGTGACAACATATTACACCCAAATTAAGTTATACATCACATGTGTTTAAATTTCCAAGAATTTATTGTTAAAAATGAAACCTAATATGCATGCTAGAATTGCTTAGGAAAAGCAAAATATAATATCTTTAGAATATTTTATTTATATCATGCCTCCCAGTTGATCCTTTTATTGGTAACAATTTCATATGTGTGTGTATGTGTATGTGTGTCGTGTTTATGGAACGCCTTTATATGCTAAGCACAGTAGGATAGAATCTATTGCAAATGTGTTTAATCATTTTAGAATCTATTATTATTTCCATATTACAAAAAGGAAAATAATTGTATGAGTATCTATTGCTGGAATTTATACTCAGGTTTTCTACCTGCAGACCTAAAATTTTATTCAATATGCCAAAGCTTGCTCAAAGCAAATTTCCCATTAGGAAAATCTTACAGACAGAAAATAAGCATTATTTTTAAAACAAAAAATAATTATGTATCACAATTTTTATCATTTATTTAAGTAAAGGTTCTTGATGTAAAGCTTTTTATTATAAATTTCACTGATTCTCATTTATCTTTCTTCAATCACCTCTGATCTATTCATTTAAGTATTTATGAACAACTTTTTAAACTCAGAATTTTTTGCACTATCACAGATATTTATGCATAAAGGTATCTAAATCACACATAAAATGTAGAGACCTTTTTCATAAATTTGGAAGGCATTTCAAAGTAAATCTGTAAGGATTTGAATGGCAGCACTTAGACTGTCAATTCCCACAATTGTCGCACCAGCAGTGAGCAGTGAGGTAGCCCATCCTGGGTAAATCTTTGCTTCAGGAAGAGTTCCTGCAAACCTGTTTCCCTACAGCAACCTTGAGGTTTCTCTGTGGTCTCTCTGCAAAAGTGTTTTCACAGTGATTTCACAGGCCCTTCATTTTTAATAAATATTAGCCAGCAGAGCTCTCTGGCAGGTCCCCCAGGGTCTTAAGCCTGTGCAAGGGTATGTGGGCTTCTAGAACACTCCTGTAGGGATGTGGATGGGCTAAGGGTTTATTAGAATGCCTTGAGGAGAGAAAATGCTGCCAGCAATTTCAGTGACTTCTAGGATGAATTTATTCCTAACAGAGAGATGCAAAGTCACAATTTTAAACTGACTTTGCAATTGCTGGCACTTTTCTTTTACATGGTTGATTTCTGACAGAATGAAATGTCTTCGTCACTGGAGAAGTATATGTTTTATGTGAGTATATTGGTTTTAAAATTTTGTATGCATATTCACACCAAAAAAGTCTAGACCATTCTAGTGCTTGTGTATAAGCATATTATCCAATTCCATGAACAACTAATGGGATAATGTCCAATATAGCCAACCTCCTGTTCACAAAATAAGGGCTAACAGTTCAGAGACAAAGGTTAATTTCTATGGCTGTGAAGTATTTCTGTGCTAGGAAGTGTGAAGTATTATAATTTATTAAACCCTGGAACTTACAGCTCATTCTTTTGAATCAAATTGATTGCTTCCATCAGATACCCTCAAAAGCCATCAGAGAACACGGAAACTAGCGTTTGGCCATTGCTATAGCCACATACAGTACGTCTTTTCACATAAGGAATCTCTCAAGGAAAACTGACCATTTATCCAGGTACCATTTTTGCATTTCTACAGGCTGTTTTATGCACACAGTTTAGTAATATAGTTTCTTGAAAACTATATTCCTTATACAGAAAAAGTACATAGCCATTGTTCTGCATCACCACTTAAGTTTTACCCCATAAGAATAAAGATGTTTTTCCCTTATCTGTATTATTATAAGATCTTGTCAAATAATTTTATTTTCAAAATCATAACATCTTTACCCAATGACATAGTGAAATCACTACCTGTAGGTATTGATCATGGCTAGGATTAACATCCTTATCCTTATATCCATGTGCCTGGCCCATTTTCAGAGAGATATGGGAAACCAGTGCAATGTCTTTTTATTTCAATTCATTATCAGTTTTCTGCCCCTCCTCCAAGTGCAAAGCTGCATTTTAAGTGGGGAGCTGCTGATGTCACTGGAACACTACTCTGTGAAAAGGAGTACAAAAATGGGAAAGGTGATGCAATTCCTAGCTTTACCTTGAATCTTTCTATTCATATACATATGCTAGACTAACATTCTAAGTGACTGAAAAGATATTCTGAGGATAAATGTACCAATATAGAATTTAGATATTATGTCTTCAGTGCTCTGAATAAAGGTGTTTCCAAGTAAAATGCACTTTTATTAAGGTTAAATGGTTCCATTCTGACTGTTCAAGTAATGTCCTGGGACTCTCTGGTCCATGCACATATAGTTCATCAAATCATTAATTCACAACTCATGATTACAATTGAACTCTCATACTAAAGAAAATGTGACTTCAAATCAATTCCATTACTGGGTACAAATAATTTATTAGTATCAGTTAAGAAAAGAAATTCAAGCTATTCCTACCCAGAATGATTTTTAGGGCTTGCAATTAACAACAAATAATTTTATCCATTCCTAGAGTAACATTGTTAAGAGACAAAAGTACACGTATAAAAAAACCCTCAATTTCTCTGTTTCCCTCAACAAATAATTTTTAAATTACATTTATTAGGCTAACATTGGTGTGTAACATTATATAAGTTTCAGATGTACAATTTTATGATACAATATCTGCATATTCCATCATATACTTATCACTCAAAGTCTAGTCTCCTTTCGTCATTACATATTTGACCCCCTTTATTTTTTTCATCCTCCTTCTCCCTCCTTTCCCTCTGGTAAGGATCATACTATTATCTATGTCTGTGAGAATACTACCCAGTTAGAAAAAAGATAAAGTATTGCCATTTGGGACAAGATGAATGGATCTTAAGAGTGACATACTAGCCCTAACCAGTTTGCCTCAGTGTTTAAATATTAAAAGAAGAAAGGAGGAATTAAAATATAAAGAAATAAAAAAGCATTTTTAGCCCTGACAGGTTTGGCTCAGTGGATAGAGCGTCAGCCTGCGGACTGAAAGGTTCCAGGTTCGATTCCGGTCAAGGGCATGTACCTTGGTTGTGGGCACATCCACAGCAGGAGGTGTGCAGGAGGCAGCTGACCAATGTTTCTCTCATTGATATTTCTAGCTCTCTATCCCTCTCCTTTCCTCTCTGTAAAAAAAATCAATAAAACATAATAAAAAAATTTTTTTAAAAAAAGAGTGACATACTATATTAAATAAGTCAGATAAACAAGAACAAGAACCGTATGATTTTACTCATATGTGGGATATAAAACAATGAACAAAGAACAAATGAATTTTAAAATATATTCCTGATATAAGAAGAGCTCTCAGATGGCTATTCCCATGACAGTAGTATTGCTGGAATGCCGAACACTTTGCTACGTAATCTGCCAGCAGCAAGTACAAAGTACTGGTGCTGTCTACAGCCATAGGCATATGGCAAACATAGGGTAGTGCCTACTGTTTCCTTATTCAGAGGATGCATCATTCAAAGCAAGGGCAGGCAGGGGATAGACTGAGTGCAATGTGTTAAGGCATGGCACAACTTAGCTGGCAGGTGTGCTTCTGAATTTAGGCTGCTCACTGTGCTACATTGATCATATGGTCAAACTTCTGATTTACAAGTGTATAAATATAAGTATTGAACCAAAGTAGAAAGTGAGAGCAACAGGAGCATCGGGGCACTGAAATTAAGACACATCATATTGATTTAAACTCTTTCAATGCTTCAACTCATCACCAAGTCCATGTACTTCCATTATGCTAAAAGTCAAATACATGTATTGATCTGTGGTATATTTCGTGGAAACCATAGGATAGAATGAACCACAAAGGTTGGGAGGACAACCCATTCTATGAAATAATTTTTAAGCAAGATTGATGTATCTTCAAATTGAAGATAAATGTAAGTGTCTAGAAATAATTTCTTTGCTACTATCAATATATTAGCATTTTTATGGACTCCCAATGGAATGTTGTATTATAAGACATTTCTGGTGACCATCCAGTTTGACAATATTCAGAATTAGCCTGATCAATATCTGTAATCTAGTTAGCTGTGGTTATCAGAAAGATAACACCTTCAATTCAATACGACAGAGCTCTTTATTCTTCTGTTTATTTGGAATTTTGAGTTAAGTTTGAAGGTCATCAGACTTGATAGGCATTAAAATTATGCTATCGACACAATAGGATGACATTCATCAACTGTGGTTTTATTTCAATTACAATTTTGAAAAAATGGTATAACAGTTCTAAATTTCCTATTCCCACTTTTACATTTGTGTTTAGAATTGTATTGGCACTAAGTGATCAGAGTTTGTGCTTTAAATTTTAAGGTCATAGTTCTCGATTGTTTTTCTTATACACCTTGGAGACCTTTTAGGGCTCTGAAATATAATCTTGAATGTTCATGAATATTTGTAGACCTCCTTCAAGTTTGAATTCCTCAATTTCAAGGGAAACATGCAATTAGTGTTTCCTGAAACTAGATTTCATATGGACATAAGAAAAAAAAAACTTTAGATACTTGAATTTGTTTTTATAGGCTGATCACATAAAAATTCATAAGGGAATTTTGCAGCTGCATATATATGCATGGTCAAGACATGGTTCATTTTGCAAAGGAGGAGGAGTCAGCAGAATATACATTACAAAATATTCTTGACCTACTGAAGGTAGTGATTTTCCTCCTCTATTTTATAATTGGCAAAAAGCAAGCTTATTATATATAAAGTTCCTTTACATTTTTAAGAAATCTTGTTTTAGAAAATCTCAAAAGTCTTCAAAGCATTAAAGACACTGGTTAATTAAATCTACTGTACCTAAATTTTTGTTTTACTTAAAACTGGTAAATATACTTTTACAAAGATATAGTTTAAATTAATTTTGTTTTTTTTCTTTTCTTCCTCCTCCTATTTCCATTTTCTTTAGTCATATATGGTTTGCATGAAACTTTTTGTTTGATCTTTACTTTAGGGATCCATTTAGCAGAGCTGTCCCTTGTCCAAAATTTGATAGATTTATTCTATAGTTGTTGCTACTGTGTTGGTGATTGATGAAAGTTAAAATAACTACTCTTATTTTAATTTTAAATATATTTTTATTGATTTCAGAGAGGAAAAAAGTGAGAGATAGAAAAGTCAATGATGAGAAAAATCATTGATCAGCTGCCTCCTTCATGCCTGTACTGGGGACTGAGCCCACAACCTGGGCATGTACCCTTGACCTGAATCGAACCTGGGACCCTTCAAACTGATGCTCTACCACTGAGCCAAACCAGCGAGGACTAAACTGGTTACTCTTTATCAAATAGTATTTATAAGAGTGGTATTCTGTTCCTACAACAAATAAGTGAGAAATAGGACATTCAGAATTATTTGGAGGCACCGATGAAAGGCTGAAGTATTTCATTCAGCATTCCTTAATCACAGCACACAAATAGTTTCTTATTCCAGCAAGAAGAAATGTAGTTATTTTTCTAAAAGAGAAACTAATATGAAAGTGCATTATGGTTGGGTTTTGGTAACTAGAACAACAATAAAAAATTACTACATTTGCAGATTTATTAGCAAATTTCTCAAGGCACTCCTATTGGAAGATAAGAAGAATCAGTATAAAGCCTCCAATATGTGTAGTAAAAAATAGCAAAACCACATGTCCTCTTCTCAATTAGTGTAAAAAATAAAGACTTGATGATGTTTTTGATAAAAATATTTGAAATTACTACATGAAAACATGGTTAGTTTTTAATTAAAAGAAAATAAAGCGATTTCTCCCCATTTCTATCCTACTGAAAAATCTGATGTGAGTAATGAGAGATTTTAAATGCATAGATGTAGGACCTAAATACTTTCAATAGCATTTCTTCCAAACTCATCCATCTGTTTAGAAAAATCCAAGGCTAACAAATCAAAACAAATACTATTATATATCCTGCATTTCCTCTCAAGTTATATTTTTTGTCTCTGATCCCTTGTAAACTAAATTAGACAGTACTAAGTGCTGAACCAATTATCACCTGTTATTCCTCCTGCTTACTTTTTGCTATGCTTCATAAATTTTTAAACAGAAAAAGAAAAGATTTCTTCCAGTCCAAATTTTACCATTGGATACATATTTCAGCTTGTGATTTAACCATCCCAAATAACTCAAATATTTTTCTCACATATTAACTGAAGGCTCTTAGAAATATAGCATAGACACCAAACAGCTTCAGAATCAAAGTACCCAAAGATATTTTGCAACCTAAGAGAGAGGCTTTGTCTGAAATGTTAGTGTCACTTCAACTAAACATTCTAAATTATAGCTCCCATTTGGTTGTGGGTAATTTTTGGAGTCCCAGGTGCTAGGAATATAAGTGTTACACTAAGAAGTTATCAACATTACTCATTTATTTTCTCTTTTTCTATAAGATTTTTGGACTTTGCGTTAATGCACAAATCATAATAATATATATATCTATATATTAAGATCTATAAAATATATCTGATTATATATAGGTACATATATACATTTGTTTTTATCATATCATTTATTTAATAGCATGTGCAAATGACTATTTAATTCAGTTCCCATTCACGTGGGTCCTATTTCTATAAAGTTATACCCTTCCTAGCTATAAGTATTCAAAAATCACCCAGTAGAGTAGCTGGTGTTCTTCTGTAATGTTTTATACATTTGCTGATCTTATGAGGTAGACTAATATTTGCTTCAATGGAAAAAAAAAAGAATTCTGACCAAGATTAAGCAACATATTTGTATTTAGGTTGGTATACATATACACTTTCAGAAACAACAATCCAGGGAATGTCATCATTCATAAATTGCCTCTATTTCCCATTATTGGTATTTCTAACACAACGCTGTCTATGAAAACTAAAATACATTCACAGTCAATCTATAATTCTATTTCACAAAGTTGCATCCTGAAATAAATCCTACGGTTTTCTATCATTTTGTCTTATTTGTTACACAGAATATATCTTCAAATATTATATAGCTAATTAAAATATTAGCTAGAAACCTGGCTGAAGTATATATTTTGTGTACAGTCACTTAATATTCTTCATATCCAATTGCAATATACTAAATAACACATCACAGGGTTGCTTAAAAATTCATCCCGATAAGCCAATGTTTTTCCAAAACATCTTTTATTGCAAACTTTTTCAAGAAATAAGCTGTAATGTCAATAACTCATAAACTAAGTAGATCATAGTTGATACAACTTTAGCCAGCTAAATCTTACATCATTATATCTTGTGAAAAAGCACTATAAATTTGGTGCCTAGTACACTCAACCCAATTTCATTTCAAAAACTCTTTTTAAGCTCTCATAAATTATTTAATATCTAAACTTAATAATTTATATAATAAAGTGGCTCAGGAACTTAATTTAATGTGTTCTAGAAAATTTTAATACAGGATTTCTAATATGGCACAAGTAATTTTCACTTTGCTCAGATTCCAACTTACTAATTCCAACTCAATTTTTTTTGGTCAGTCTCTATTTCTGAACATGTGGAAATGTATTAGTTACATTATTTTTATAACTAAAACTTCAAATAATATACTGCTTTCATCAAATTTAGAAAACTTCATGTGTGTAGCGTGTAAGCCAAAAGATATAGACTAACAGAAAACACTAAGAGAACATGATGACCTCTTACAGTTTAGAGAATTCTAACCTGTAGCCAATACACATATACAGTAAATATATATTTGACAGTACAGATACACTCACTATTATTCTAAAAAGTGATTTCTATTAGACACAAAAAATGAGCATAATAAGTAAAGTATTTATTAAAATTAAGAATACCCCATATGTTTATAATTTCAAATAATTCATGAAAAGCTTTATTTCCTTTTGTACTTTGGAGGTATAACTAGGAGATGATTTGGAGGTATAACTAGGAGATGATTTCTATCTCATTTGTCACCCTGATGAAATGCTGTGATGTTCAATTTAGCCAATTCTTGGGTCATAACCTTCATTTTCCCACTTCCTTCAAAATAGCCTTTTAAACTTGTTTCTCATAATTTCACTAGCCTTTTGCATTACTAACATATCTCAGTGGGGCCCTATTTTTACAACATGGAAATATGGTAATTCAGAGCTATGGGGAGGCCCTATTTTCTCATGACTATGTAATGTAGAAAACAATGGGGTCTCCTCTTTCTGTTTAGCAATTCCATTCATGCAACAAAGATGTTCAATGTATGTGTCACAATATAATAGCAATCTAAATGGATTAAATTGCAGTGTGTATTAAACACACAATTCTCTCTGGCAGATGTATATGTATATTATACAAGGCATCACTTAAAATCCTTCATCATCCATTGCAATTCACAAAATAACACTTCACCAGGTTCCATTAAAAACTCACTCCAAGAAACTAAGACTCTTCCCAAACACCTTTCCATAGCAAACTTTTAAAGGAATTAAAGCTGCAATGTTAAAGTGAATCATTTGCTAAGTTAATTTCATGCCCTTTCCTCAACTCCACTCTCCCACCTTATTTTTTTTCTTTTTTCTGTCATTCTTTACTTTTTTGATGGAAATATAGAGAGGCAACATAATGCTGTTGCAATTTAATTCACAGCAGTGGCATTGAGTGCGGAAGCTTGAAAGCTCCGACACGGCTAGAAACATCTGTCGGTTAGCAATGCCTGCGCATGCTGCCTTCGGGGCTTGTCTGCATTGCACTACTTACATCTTCAACGAGAGTTAAATGCAACTGACAGCACACTAATTGTTATAAATTCTTCTCCTACCAAAACTGTAACTTCACGGGAGACCACTTCACATATAGCATGGTTGTTCCGGAAAACGGACATTTTTAACATTCCTTTATATTTTGGTAATTCTTTTATTTTCTTATTGGGTAGGTTTATTTTTTTAATAAGAATTTCAGAAATGTGTACTTATGCATGGTCTTCTTCTGATAGGTTTCACATACTTCATAGGCAACAATCTCATACTGACTACACACATACCCAAGTTTCTATTTGTGCCTTCATCAAACTAGCAATGGACAAAATTTTGAAACATGTTTTTCTAACATGCTATGTGTTGGGCACATTCTTGTGCTCCATGATCCTCTGCTTGGGACTCTCGCCTCTCCTGGTGAGTGCTCTGTTATTTTCATTATAAGTTTCATGATTAGCGGCCTTCCGTTTCTGGTAAGCCACCTCACCGTTTCTAATGGATCTCCAACACCTGCCCCACATCTGCACCTGGTCTAACCGGTTATTCTGACTGACCTTTATAAGAGACATAAATATCCTGCTCCCCCTATTCTGTCCTACTGATGCCATTTTGGTCTTAGCCCTCCTGCCAGCAGATATAATAATAAATTGATAATTCTTCACCCCTTTGGCCTGGGCGTTCCTCCTTTGGCGACCCTAACACTATAAAGCAAAATGGGGGGGGGAACCCTCTTTTCATAGATCTTTATAATAAAATCCTTTTTTTGTTTCTTGTGTTTTGGTTCTTAAAGTACTTCATTATGTGAGACATAAATGGATGGACTTGATAAGAGTATTTACCCCCAGGAATAAACTTCTTTGTAACCTCCTACTTCTTTCAGGCAACAAGAATGCATCAGAACTATGATGTTCTTTTCTAAATTTTAACACTTGGTTTGGAAATGGCCATTATATGTCAAACTGACACTCCCTGCCATAGCAATAACATATATTTTAAGCTGCTTACATATTGCCGCAAGTAAACTAATACAAGTAACATCAGAGTTGAGGCTCTCTGAGTATCTTACCTGAAAAGAGAGAGACTGAGAAAAGGGCTCTGACAAGAAATAGATGTTCAGGCACAAATTGGTGATAGCCAAACTCCATCAGTATATGACATTCTGAGATTGAAAATTGAATGGAATGAAAATGCAACTTTCTTTCAAATGACTGTACAGAAATGTAGTGTGTAATATATTTGAATGTGTGTGTCTAAAAGCATATTTTGCAAGGAGCACTACATATAGACGATGACTGTGTCTATTAACTATTAACCAAAGAGCTTGAGAAGTACTAGCCACTTACCCATAGTGAATCTCAAAATACACATCAGCAGAAGAACCTATGCTAGAGTGGATGAGAAATTTTTTTCATAATGTATATTCTTTTTTTATTGACAGTGTCCTATATTTTCAGATCCAGATCCATATTTTATTCTACCCTTCTGCTTTAGATTCTACCAAATGATGAATTAGTCCGCTTTGACTGGTTTTCATAGGTATGGTGGATTATTGGCCAATAGAATAGTGCAAAAACAATGGCAATCTATTTACATTCATGAATAATCAACATTGAAAAAATATTCCTATTTTCAGTCAAAACCATGTTTTATTTCATGAAGTTACTTTTTGTCAGATAAAAGTTGTGGCCTTGCCCTAGCCAGTTTGGCTCAGTGGATAGAGCATCAGCCTGTGGACTGAAAGGTCCCTGGTTTGGTTCCGGGCAAGGGCATGTACCTTGGTTGCAGGCTCTCCCCCCACCCCCATCCCCCTGTCCCTCACTTCACCCAGGCCCTGGTCGGGGCTCCTGCAGGAGGCAACTCATCTATGTGTTTCTCTCACATCGATGTTTCTCTCTGTCTTTCCCTGTCTCTTCCACTCTCCTTAAAAAATCAATGGAAAAATGTCCTTGGGTGAGGATTAAAAAATAAATGAAAATAAATAAATAAAATGTGGTGGTCTTGACTCCACATCTTTTAATCTGCTCTAGAGAAAATGTGTGTTTGCATTTCAGGGGGCAAGTGTTATTTTTTAAAAAACTCGGTTTTTGCTAGAGGAATTAAAGCACTCTGTAAGATGTGATCCCAACAGCAGCTGCGGAAGGTATGTGGCGTGTGGAACGCACTGTCACTCACCTACAGTGGCATGGCGACTCTACAGTGACCTCTCTCAACTTCGATTCATTGAATAGTTTGTGTCATCCCTAAGTGACACTACAATTTGATTGTAAAACATAAAAAATGAGAAACTAAAGCTTCCCTTTACTCTCCACAGACTTCGGCATATTTTTCTTTTTTTCTCCTCTGGACTATCACTCATTTATAACTCTGTTCACCTGGGACATCTTTCCCCTAGACACATACAAAAAGTTTCTGACGTTAGGACAAGCGCCCCTGGGAGTTCAAGCCTTTAACTTCATACTTGATGCAAATGTCTGGTCCCTTGCTACCTTCAGTGTGAATGGCATTCCTTCTCCATAAAGGAAGAGAAAAATTTTATACACCTCAGAAATAGCAAAAGAGATCCTACTTTTTTTGAGCATATATACATCTTTCTAGCACTGTTGCCAACAGAATATTTGCATATGTATTTTATTTCCAACCAAAGAAATAATCATATCCGAAGGACAGGTTTCTTTTTGTAATTATTATTTTATTCTCTAAACAGAGACATGTTTATTTTGCTATCACTATAATTTTAATTTACTAAGAGTAAAATGTATATTAACTGAATATATACTGTTTTCCAAAATGTATATAAGAATCCTGTTTTTAAAGGACCATTTCTATGTATTGGGCTGCAGAATTTGCAACATATCCTCTTTAATTAATAATTGTAACTATATTTAATGATTTGATAATTAGGTAATTCAGTTCAAGGGCTTTATAAATGAGTAACAATTATGTCATTTTATAGCATTAAAAAAAAAATCTGTGATATGATGTGAATATATGACCCAGAATATGAAATAAGTTCCTTTGAATCTCTTGAGGCTCCTAAGTGATTGATATGCAGAGTAACACAGGAAAAGCCCTATCATGTCAGTTAATTTACAAAATTATAATTTAAGTCCACATATTACTTTGTCTAAAATAATATTTTAAACAAATTGAGCATATTTACTATTATTCATAAGTTAATTTTGAATAGATTATATTACTTACAGCTGAGGTTTCATTTTAAACAGAAAGAATGCATTAGTACATGAAGAAATGCAACTAACTACCTAGACTTTAAAATATCAGCAGAGATATAGCTACAATTTCTGAAAATTGGTTTAAAGGATAAAGGTCAAATGGAAACTATGTAGTTAGCATTCAAACTGAAATCCTTTTACAAAATTCTGTTACATTTCTCTCACACCAGACTGGTATGTTACCAATTAGACTAGAAATAGTCTCCATGAACTCAGGAATCTTTTGGTCTTTATTCACCTTGTGTCCCTACGAGTAGAAGATTTAGCATTTAATTGCCCTCAATTAATATTTATTGAATAGTCAAATACAAGTTCTTAGGCTACCTCTTTATATCAGTACTAGAGGCCTGGTGCATGACATTAGTGAACTCAGTGTGTGTGTGGTGGGGGGGTAAGGTGGGGGTGGGTCCCTCAGCCTGGCTTTGTGGCTGAGCAGCACTACTCCTATGGGAGTGCACTGACCACCAGGGGGCAGCTCCTGCATCAAGCGTCTGGCTCTTGGTGGTTAATGCATGTCATAGTGACCGGTCGTTCTGCTGTTCGGTTGATTTACATATTACCCTTTTATTATATAGGATAACTATATGTAAACTCTATCTCTCTTATCTATATCTTATCTAATATCCACACCCTTCTAAAATGGGTAATGGAAGTCTTATAGAATTATCTACTGAGTTTCTCATGTACCTTCCTTAAGATAACTCCAACCCACCCCAGTAGTTTTTTTCTAATATCTACATACCTCATCTAATAGCCTTGTTACCTCCAAACTTTTACCCTCGGAAAAAGGATAGATGTGTTTTTTGTTTCCTTCTCTCTCTCCCATGGAAGACTCAGTAACACACACCACAGGTGGAGGAGAAGACTGAAATGGCACAGGTAAGCCAGGGCCTTAATCCACAGCCTCTCCACCACCATTGTCAGGGACAGGAGCCTGGTTCACATTCATGAAACCAGGGTATGGTTGCCCTAGATAGTTCCAGTGAGCAGAGGGAGAGGGGCATGATTGTCTCACCCATATGCATTCTGCATGACCTGAGCCATTAATGTAGGGCTGGTGCAGAATGTTAATGCTGATACTAATCAATGCAAACTTGTGTATGCTTCCACTATATAAAAAATGTAAGACGATGAAGCGATTAGTCAAAGAACACACATGCATAACCGATGGACAGAGACAACAGTGAGGTGATGGCCAGAGGGAGGGGGCAGAGGTTGGGTGGAGGTGGACAAAGGTATGGGGGACATCTGTAACAGTGTCATTAATAAAAATAAAGTAAAAAAATAAATAAAAACTGTATGTTTCTTACATCAAAAAGTAATGTATGTGAATTAAAGTTTCATGTATGTAAAGATTTCACTGTTTGCAATTTAAAAAGTATGTTGTTTGATTTATTTTTTTTAAATGGGGGACAGAAAACAGGACAATATTTAGTATGATGACTTAGGCAATAACTTGGCAACAAACTAAAGAAAATATGAAAAAAGCACTACACAAAGTTTCCTTCATTGCTGCCTTCTACTCATTCTAGCATGTTCCCAGACACTATAATTATAGTTTTATATGCAGAGAATTCTAAATACTATATGTACTAAGGCTTACTTAAAAAAAGGTAGAAGTATATTTTTAGAAATAATCAAATATTATACTAACTTAATTTTCAATTAAATATTAAGCTAGAAAATGCAACTTAATGTGGGAAACAATTACTTTATTTCATTTTCTGAAATGTTAGTCTGACCTAGAAATTGCTATATAAAGCATACTTTTATAGTTAAAGGTGTGGTGCTTTCTTTAGACTTTAAAATGTTTTTAAGATTATTCAAAACTTATGGGAATTCCTTTGTCTTCAGCTACAAAATAACTGAATAAGCAGTTTGGCATGAGAATGTGGATTTTCTACTGTTTCATCTCATTAATGATGTTGTCAGTGTTCTTCCTAGGTGTGACCTAAAAGACAGAATGAGTAATAAGCAGAATTTATCATTTGTCTGTGGAACTGTAGGCAATCAGGTGGAGGATATAAATTTTATAATCTGAACTGCCTCTTGTCTTTTCAGGGTGGTGGCAGTAAGTTTCCATGTGAGATGTATAAATATTGAAATAAATGACTCTAACTACACTCAGAATGTTTTGCTATATTTAATTGATGATGGGTAGCATTTTTAATTGATGCTTTGTAACACTTCCTAATTATAAAATTAGGAATATAATTCTTCTTAGTACTCATTATGTTTGTTTTCTCCATATTTGATAAAACCCTTCTTTAGCTCTATTGGATCAATGCCTAATAGTTCTAGTAAAAGTGATTCAAACGACCATTTCCATTTTTTAAGAGTTGATTTCCAACAGAATCAAATGTCAATTAAGAAAACCGGAATGATAAATTCTGCTTTTTCTAAGCATAGTAATTTCAAACGAACAATAGTAGGACTTCTTAAGTTGCGCTATCAATGCAGACAAATATAAAACAAAGTGTTAAAAATAATTCTTTAGTGAATCTCAATTAAAGAGCAAGTAATTTAGACTAGAGCAAATAATGATTGTGCAACAAAGATTAGAGGATTGTTTCTATCATTTAAAATTTTAATCCCTCTATTAATAGTTAAAAATTTTCTAAAGATTATATACTTGATGGCAAATGTGCATAAATTGAAATACTAAGCCTGATGATAGCCCAATAATTTAATTTTCAAGAAGAAAGAGACAGATCATTTTAGGACAGAGTTCTGAAACCTGAATTTATGGCAGTTCTTCAAAGAAAAAATTCAATCTCTCAGTACTTATTTAAATATGTTTTAAAATTTCTACTACCTAAGTTAACATATGCAAATATACAATTAAAATAAAATTATATTATAGTTGCTATAATTCTAAAACCAAATAGTTTGACAAAGTTAAAATAACCAAAACTACAGAACAAATATTAACAATATTAACAATACTAATTAATGTGATACACGATACTGTCTCACTGAAACTATATTGCTATGTTTAACTATACTTTTAAGTTAAACATAGTGATTAATCAATTCTTTTAAAACTGTGTTATATTTAAAAGCTGTGAGACTTTTTTTATACAATAAACACTTAATTTGAATTTCACTTGGTTATGCATCATTTACAAATTATTTCATTTTTTGACCTTTACTTTGAATTATTAACATTTCGGTAAACTGACTCTGAATCAAGGGATAATCTGAAACAGTGCAAGAGTAACCCAGTGCTGAGATTTAGAATATATTACATTTGGTTTGAATGATTGGGCCCAAAACTCTCCTCCCCTTTCATATGTTGAAATCCTAACCCGCAAAGGTGCGGGTATTAGGCCCTTGCAAGGTGTCTGGAGCCCTCAAGAATGGGATTAATGCTTCACAAAAGAAGCTCCTGAGTGACCCCTAGTCCTTTTCAGCTTGTGAAAGGAAATTCTCAATGTCTTCTAACGAATCATTTAATAGATCAAAACCAACATTGTTAATATGATGACTCAGATATATGTAGACATTTCAATGAAACAATTTATGACTAATTTTCTGGATTCCATAATTCTATTTGTAGGCAAAGTTGGGAGAGTAGGGTATACTTAACTTCGAATAACTTTCCATTTTAAATGTTAGACTCAAACTGAATTAGATGGAAAACTATGCATTAGAGAAGCAAAATTGGATATTCCGTACTCATGAAATATTTTCTTTTATTTTTCTCTTCCTCTTAAAGGCAAAGACTAAATTATTATTTGCATATCAGAAGTAACTGGGAAAAATAGAAAAGAAAATAATCTTAAAAATGTTCTTATTCATATCTTGTGGGAAATAAAGAAAATTTGTTTATGAATACATTTTTGAAAAGCAAACTGAAGTGCCTTGCTGCAGCTGAAATGTTCTGATGACTGACCTCCAGAGAAGTGAGGGTTACAGGGATACCTACGAAAGGAAACTGTTAGTCCCTGGGGACACAGGAAAGTTTAAAACTGCATCCCATCCTCTCTTTCAACTGCCTTCTAGTTATGTTATTTGTGGGTAATCTTAATGATCTGACTTCTGGGGGGAAAAAAGAAGAAAAGGAGTAAATTTATCAAATTTACCTATATTTACTGAAAATTCAGTTTGCAATGGTATAGAATGAACAAGGATGATGACTGGGATTCATGCTAGATTGCTAGAAACTGATTGTTTTTAACCTACCTTGGTTGCTCTGAAAGGTCAGAGCTATGCACCTATTGTTTAAGTTGAAACATTGTTAATTACAGCAAATCCCCAGCTGTTAATTACATGTAAATTCTTGCTTGGAATTTCCTGCCTAAGGATATTGTTGTTTTCTCAGAGACTCAATAAAAGGCTGGTGAGACTCAGGCATCAGTGGGCAGTCTACCCTGGTGGAGGAAAGATGCCACGCCTGGTCCCCCAGTTTCCAAATTGATTCTCTTCTAGTCTCTCTCTCTCTTCATTTTGTGTGCGGGCTCCTTCAGAACTCGAACGCTGAACAGGAACCCTGAACTGCACTGGCCGTGTAAGGGGCTCCAACACTAGATGACTATGTTTTGATTCTGTAACTGAATTAGATAGTAGACAGCCATTTCTATGTTGCTTTGTCATTACCTACACTTTTCCACCTATTTTCATCTTCCTTATGAAAGAGGAGGGAAAATACAGGAAGCAGAATTAAGACAAGATGTTCTTCCATTGTTTTTGATTCCACAATATAAAACCTACTAAACTGTTAATTAATAGATATATATTCTTATTTGTAAGTGTATTCACACATTCATTCAGTTTATTTTAAAATATGTTTAAGGTATCAGCCAGTCGTGTTCTGCATGCTTCGGATGTGCAAAGTCTTTGGTCTCAATAAGCTCATATTCCACTGAGAGAGAGTGAGAAAATTGGCAATTAATATTTACATATATGAAACCAAGTATTTTTAAAAAAACAGTATTTAATAAGAAGCTATTGCCACTAAACCTATTATCATTAAAGCTTTCTCAATAGGACACAGAGAAAATAAATTAAAAGTAAAAAAAAAATCTCTACAACAGCAAAAATAATTTATGTTGATGGTCTAGAGTTTATGTCTTACTACATAATAGGACATTAGTCTTTAATCGTATTATCTGCTAGAGCTTGATGCATGAAATTCGAGCAAGGGGCTCAGCCTTGGCAGCTACAGCAGCTGCCTCAGCCCTAGCAGCCCTGGCTTCATCTGGAATGTCATCTGGAAGGTCATTTGGCCATTAGGTCTAATAAGCATATAACCCTTTTATTATTATAGATTTTTCTAGATAAGAATGCCATCTTCAGAATATTTAAAGTACATGAACTAATGTATATGTCACAAATATAACTTAGTAAATTAAATAGGACAATAGTTTATCAAGACTTTGTTATGAGGAGAACAATTTGCAGTTGATAAGGACCCAGCAGAATAAAAGCCTGATTGCAGTTATGAATAATGCATGTCACCTATGGTACTAATTAACCTTGCTCCAGTAAGATATTATAGGACAATAAGGCTAATTTGAATGTGGTCCAGCACTTTTCTCTATGACTTATGGTTATCACCTTTCAGAACACGTAAAAGTTGATCTTATTAAATGTGAAAAATATATTTATTATTATTTATCACATAAATAATGAAAACATGAAATTATATTTCTCAAAAAGGTAGATTAAATATATAAATCATGTATATGTAGAAATATGTACTACAAACCTATATATATAAAAGCCTAATATGCAAATTGTCCCCATGGGAGTTTGACCAGAGACTGATTGGTCTCTATGATGTGCACTGACCACCAGGGCATGGCACAGAACAAAGGAAGGCCCTGGCCAGCAGCCGGCAGCTGGGGAAGGGAGGCCCTGGCCGGCAGCCATAAGGAAGGACCCAGCTGGCAGCCAGAAGGTCCCAATCGGCCCTGATCACCAGCCAGGACTAGGGACCCTACCCATGCATGGATTTCATGCACCAGGCCTCTAGTTGCAAATAATAATATATATTAACTTGGCAAAAATCTCTGCTAAAATATCAGTATATGATCAATCTAAGTAGACTCAATAAATCTCTACAGTTTATAGCCTTCTAAGAATGTAATAACACATTTTTGTCTTAAAATAATAAGATGAATTCAGTGGACAAGGTATAACTAAAATCTGTAATGGGAATATTTTCTTAAACATACACTCTTATCAATTTATTCAAAACATAATGCTTTCTCTTTTGTGCCTAAATTACTATTGGATGGACAATCATGATGATACCTGAGAGGAGATTAATTATTGTGGACACCAAGGAGGAAGATTCATTGGATATGAACCACAAGAAGGGATTTATTTGCTGAGACGGACTCCCACGGTCAACTGAAGGCCCAAATTGTATTGTAATAAAAGTTCAGCAGCCATTTGCTGACAAAGGAAACTCAGATTGAACTCTCCGCTTCCCACTCATGCCCCACTTGTTTAAGCTGTCTGAGTCATCCACTACAGGGAAACCCTGGTTTTGTCTTTCAGCCAATGACTGGGACTTGCACCAATCAATCAGAAATACACAAACTGTACACCAATGAGAACTGCACTATTAGGACCAATCAGAACTCATAAGTTGGAACGGTACTTGTATAAAACTAAGAACCTGAGTGGGGACTTTCTTTATGAAAGACTGCTTCCCTTTGTTTTGGTGGAGTATACCTTCAGTTTCTGCTGGAGCTATATCTCCCAGGCTTGCAAACAAAGTTTACATGAATAAAATCTTTTTTAATATTATTTTTGGGAATTTTTGATGACATTATCTTCAACTAGAAATGTCAGTCTTTAATGTTTTCATTATACTTTTTAAGCTGTTATTTAAATGTAATTTTAAATAAAAATATTTCAAATTCCTACTTTAAAAAATTTCTTGTAAAAGCTTAGTGACAGAAATATCTCTTGTTTAGATTTTTGGGTGGCATGACACAGCTCTCCTGCTCCCCTGACAAAAAATGCTTAAATGTGACCAAGCATACCCTGTACACATGAGCCTTTTCTTTTGCATGTTTGAAAGTAGCAGAGAAAACAAGGATTGAATGTGAGCAAAAACAGAATATCTAGTAAAAAGGGATTTCTACTAACTTTAATATATTAATATACTTTTGAATGGAAATATTAATAACAATTCATAACAATGTGTGTTTATTTTTTGACAGTTTGCATGTATGTAAATATCATTCTTAATGGAAATCCTTTGTATTTGAATTATTCTCTTTATGAGAAAAAAAAATATCAAGTGCCTAAATATTCTTGAGATTTTTAATCAAAATGTCCTATGACAATATTACTTTGAAGTCTATTTAAATACTTATTGATTGCTCATACATTCTTAAAAAGGGGAACAAAATTTACCAAAATATGCCTCTTGGTAATTTTAAACTGATTATTAAATATATACAGAGAAACACACACACACACGTACAGACAGGAGAGAAACTGAAAACTAGGTGAAAGTTACCCTTATGTAAGAAACATTGATGCTTATAAGGAAAAGCTCCATTTGTAAAGGTGTCTCCCTCTCTGTACCATTAAGAGAGAAGGAGGGAGGGCAGACTGGAAGGGATTAGCCAAAGCACATATATAAATGCATAGCCCATAGACACAGACAAACAGGGTGAGGTTGCCCAGAGGGAAGGGAGGTACAGGGATGGAGGCGGAAAAATGGGGAGAGGGAGGGAAAAGGCATCTACAATAGTGTAAACAATTAAAAATAAAATAGACTAAAAGACAAGGATGACTTTCAATCTCTAGCAACTCTTATTATCAGTAACTTAAATCTGCACAACAGCCTAACCCTTGTTCGCTGTGCTTTTCCTGGTAACTCCCCACTCTCAACATCTAATTTTGTCTTTAACTGAAGATGGTTCTTAAGGTGATGGCTTCAACCATTTCAGTGGGTTACTCTGTGTCCCTGGCTCTCTCCCTGGCATATAGATGGTGCACATGTTATTAAACATCTGTTTGTTTTCATCCTATTAATCTCTCTTATATCAATTCAGTTTTTAGATCAGCAAAATAACCTAGAAGGAAAGATTGTCCTGCCCCTACATCTACATATATGACTTTAAAAAATCACTGATATCACCTGAGGGAGAAAAATCAAGAAAAATATTGGAAGAGTGTAAAATCAATGCCCATAAAACAGTCTGCTGGTCCCTCCATTACCAGTGCTACAAAGTTAAGAACAGAGGCTGAAATAAAGGACATAAGCTCTCATCCAACTCCACCACTTACTGAGTATTACATTTGTTACACAACTCTTTGTTTTTCTGTAAAACCTAAAAATCATATAAGTTTCATAGTGTGTGTGTCTGTGTCTGTGTCTAAAATTAGAGAATAAACATGCAGATACTTAGAACAGTGTGTCACTGTTATAATAATGTAATCATTATTTTAATATCATCATAAATAAGCTTGTCATCATTATCTGTAAGGATAGAACAGAAAGGATGAATTTATTGTACAGAAAAATTCCTACACGCATTTAACAAACATGTGTGGATCAGCCTATATCTTTAAATATATATATGGCTAAGTGTCTATCCAACTGGTAGCTATGATGTGTACTGACCACTAGGGGGCACATGGTCAACACAGGAGCTGCAGTGAGACACACTGGCCATTTAAAAATAAATGACACCACAGACCTGGCACCCACAAAGCAACACTAGGCTCTCCCCAAGTGGGGTACAGGCCCCACCACCAGCCTAGAGCAACACCCCACCAAATCACAGTCAACACTGCCGAGACCCCATTGCGCAAAATGCGGCCCAAAGCCCAGTCCAAAAACGGTGGCTATGGGTGCCGGGTAATGACTTCACGTAGCAACGCCCACCTTCCTCTCCCTAGCAACTAGTCTCCTAAGAGTTTCTTCAGCCCAGTAACCCAGCTTGCTTTATAGCCAGGTGCAAACATTTTTCAATTTAACCATATGTTTGTGAAATGTTTTCCCGTGCCTCATCTCATTTGATCTTCACAGAAGTCCTGGAGTAGGTAGATAGGAGACTCAGTAGAATCTATTTTCTTTTTATTAACAACATATGGATAGCAATATTAAAGTATTTCTTCTAATTAATTTCCTTTCGATGTGCACAAATCCAGGCACCAAGACACTCATCCTATCTAATAAAAGAGTAATATACAAATTAGGCATCACTCCATCACAAAGATGGCCGCCCTCATAGCCACAAGATGGCGGCACCCAGTCCAGCTCAGCCCGCCACTGAAGTGGTCAGGTCTGTTAGCCAGGCAGGTGGAAGGGGAGGCAGGGGGCCCGAGGGGAGGAACAGGAGGTAATCAGAGGGGACTGGGGGTCCCCTGCCCACGCCAGAGGCCTTCGCCAGAGGCCTCAGGCATGGGCAAGGGTGGAGCTGGTGTTCAGAGGGGGCAAGGGCAGAGCCAGTGATTGCAGGGATCAGGGGTGGAGCTGGTGATAGGAGGGGTATAAGGGTGTCCTACCTAGGCATAAGGCCTGGGCCAGAGGCCTCAGGCCTGGGCAGGGGCGGAGCCTGCAATCGCCGGGGTCTAGGCACAGGCAGAGCCAGCAATGCAGGGGTCTGGGGGTCCTCTGATCAGGCCTGTAGCCTTGGCTAGAGGCTGTAGTGGGGCAAGTATGGAGCCCACAATCAGAGGTGCCTGGGGGTCTCCTGCCCAGGCTTGCAGACTCAGCCAGAAGTTACAGGCCTGGGCAGGGGTGGAGCTGGGATTGGAGGGGCAGGGGATGGAGCCGGTGATCGGAGTGAACTACAGAGGAAACACTTTTTCTGATTGTTCATTGGCTAAGCTCCCTGTATGCCACTGGTAATATTCTTAATAACTTGGCTAATAGGAATCCCTAAAGGTGATATAGGGTTTTTCCACCACATTCCTAGAGAAAAAAAATTAAGGTCCACTACTAGAGGGCTAAGAAACATCATATCCTGTCCTAGCCAGTTTGGCTCAGTGCATAATGCCTCAGCCTGCTGACTGCAGGGTCTGGGTTCAATTCTGACCAAGGGCAGGTACCTAGGTTGCAGGCTCCTCCCTGGCCAGGGCTCAGGTCAGGGCATATGCAGGAGGCAACAAATCAAAGTATTCCTCTCACTTTGATGTTTCTCTCTGTTTTTCCTTTCTCTTCCACATTCTCTAAAAATCAATGGATACATATCCTCAGGTGAGGATAAAAAAAAAAGAAATAAAGAAATGTCATATCCTATGAAAGACACATCTTGGAAATGCCTAAAGAAAATTGTCATTTCTTCATGGTGAAGGGACTGGAGTTTGTGTTGATGAAAACACCTTGGTGGCTGCGGTTACTAGCAGTGGCTGCAGCAGTCGGGTAATGGGGCTGGTGGCTTCCCCTGGTTAGACTGGTCGCCTCCCACAAAGGGAGGCCAGACTGTGGCTTAGGCCTGCTTCCCAAGGGGAGCAGGGAGTGGGCCTAAGCCATCAGTAGGACACCCCCTGAGGGCTCCCAGTATGTGAGAGGGAATAGACTGGGCTGAGGAACCCCCCTCAAGTGCACAAATTTCATGCACCGGGCCCCTACTCCTATCTAATAAAAGAATAATATGCAAACTAGTCACTGCAACAAAGATAAAGGTGCCCATAGCGATGGGGCAGGATGCTGGCAGGATCACCCTGGCAACGTGAGCCCAGCAGGCATTGTCTCGACAAACCATGAGCAGCTGCCCTCCAGCAGCAAAGCACCACCAGCAGGCAGGCCCAGCAGGGCCTTGCTCCCAGTTGCTCCCACAATCCAGTACACGAGCAGGCATGCACAGGCAGGGCCAGACAGCAGGGCCTTGCTCCAGGTTGACACTGTGATCAGATTGCTAGCAGGCATGCACAGCCTACAGGCAGAAAGCAGCAGGGTCTGCTCCTTGGTCACCACAGTGCTCTGGTAGCAGGCAAGGGTGGTCAGCAGGCAGCACCCAGCCCTGGCCACAGCTCAAGGGAGAGAACAACATGCAGGAGAGGCCAGGAGCCTGAGAGATCAACACAGAGGGGTGCCTGCTCCAAGCCTCCACAGTGTGGCTGGGGCATGTCCTCAGCAGACAGACAGACACACACACACACACAGCGCTTGCTCTGAGCCTCTGCTGCCAGACTGTGGCCATCAGTAGGACATCCACTGAGGGGTCCTGGACTGTGAGAGGGGCAGGCTGGGCTGAGCGATCCCCCCTCATGCACGAATTTCATGCACTGGGCCTCTAGTATTATAATAATACTCTTTCCTGTCCTTTGGTTCTGAGTTAATAAACCCAAGTGTCCTGATTTTGGAAGAAAAAGGTATAAGAAATAGCAATCATTCAAATAGGTTTCCCTTAAGGAATTAAATTAAGGTTCTCTCAAAAAGTAAAATTATTTAAATAAAGGGAATGAAATTATATAAAAGGAAATTAAAGAATGTTATAAGTAGAAGTAATCAAATTAACATAAAAGCAAAGTAGATTTGGAAAGGAATAATTAAGAATTGGATAAAAGAAAAAAATGTAACTTGGTTTTAAAATTTGTCTGGGAGTTGGACCTCTGAGGTTTTTAAGGTCCAATACCACTTTTTCAGTGAGGAAAAAATGTGACAAGTGTGTTTTAATTAACAGTAAGCAAAAGTAGCCAGTACTTTCCTGAGTTTAAACAGGCTATCTTCACTTTAGTAGTAGAGAAGCTGCAATGGCAGAATACAAGTAAAAAGACAAATCAAGTAAAACTTTCTTAGAAATAAAAGGGATATGTCAGAACTAGAAACCCGGTGCATGAAATTCATGCATGGGGGGGTAGGCAGGGGTCCCTCAGCCCAGCTTGCACCCTCTCCAGTCTGGGACCACTCAGTGGATGTCCCACAGGGATTGGCCCTGAAGTGGTAGTCAGACATCCCTCTTGCAATCCAGGACTGCTAGATCCTAACCACTCACCTGCCTGTTTGCCTGATTGTCCCTAACCACTTTACCTGCCTTCCTAATGCCCCTAACTGCTCCCCTGCTGGCCTGATCCTCCTCACAGCTCTCCTCTGCTGGCCTGATTGCCCCAATTGCTCTTCCCTGCCAGCCTGATCACCTTAACTGCTCTCCTCTGCTGGCTTGATGCCCCTAACTGCTCTCCCCGCTTCCAGTCTGATCCCCCTAACTACTCTCCCCTGTCGGCCTGATCCCTCCAATATTCTCCTCTGCCAGCCTGATCATCCTAACTGCTTACCCCTGCCAGCTTGATCCCCTGTTGGCCTGATCCCCCTAACTATTCCACCCTGATGGTCTAATTGCCCTAAATGCTCTCCCCTTCCAGCTTTATCCCTCTAACTGCTCTACCCTGCTGGCCTGATCACCCCTAACTGCCTCTGCTTGAACCCCACCACCAAGGCTTTGTCTGGAAGGATGTCCAGAAGGTCATCCAGAAGATGTCTGGTCTAATTAGCATATTACCCTTTTATTAGTATAGAATATTGGAGAATGTAATTAATTACATTGAGCTGTGTTTTGTTTTCACTTGAAGTACACTAAAATATCTAAAAGTTATAATCTTTGGAATGATGAAAATAGTGCCTTACACACAAAAAAAATAAAACAGAGGAAAGAGAGAAGGGAGATAAGGGATGAGTAAGGAATGAAAGGAGAAAGGAGAAAAGAATTCTTGGAGAATTTGAGTTTGCAGTGCTATGTATCTTTATTCCTGGATTACTCTTATGATACAAATAATGAGGAAGCTCACTGAATATTAAAAGTGTTTGCAATACATATTAGTTTGGATTACATAATACTACTAGAGGTCCACTGTCCCAAATTCATGCACTCGGGGGGTCGTCCCTCAGCCCGGCCTGCACTCTCTCACAGTCCAGAAGCCCTCACAGGATGTATGACTGATGGCTTAGGCCCATTCCCCGTGAGAAATGGGCCTAAGCTGTCAGTCAGACATCCTTAGTGCTGCTGCAGAGGCTGGAGAGACTCCCATCACTATTGCTGCAATTGCCAGCTGTGAGTCTGGCTTCTGGCTGAGCGGTGCTCCCCCTGTGGAAGTGTACTGACCACCAAGGGGCAGCTCCTACATTGAGCATCTGTCTCCTGGTGGTCAGTGCGTGTCATAGCGACGGGTTGTTCTGCCATCGGGCTGAAACCAGCTCTCCAACATCCCCCAAGGGCTCCCAGACTGTGAGAGGGTGCAGACCAGGCCAAGGAACCCCTCCAATGCACAATCAGGGCCAGGTAGGGTTGTGGGAGGTTGGCCAGCTGGGGAGGGATCATGGGAGGTCTGGGCATGTCCGACCCATCACGCTCATTCTCAATCAGCCAGGACTGCAGCAGCAATCTAACCTATAGGTTGGAGTGTCTGCCCCCTTGTGGTCAGTGCATATCATAGCAAGCAGTTGAGTGGCCTTAGCATATTATTAGCATATTACTCTTTGATTGGTTGAACAGCCAACTGGACGTCAGGGCACTTAGCATATTCAGCTTTCATTATATAGAATCATCTTATATACTCCAAAATGGTCACATATTAAAAGCAAGTCACATATTCTTCAAGTTATGATAATTATTCAATCTGATTTCAATAGTGATTCTTTTAGCATTACTGCTACATATCTTTAAATACATTTAGTGTTTTTAAACTCTTTCTATAATTATTATCAAATATTGATCTTTGAATTTGATTGTTTTAAACAAGTGGCAGTTAATTTTCTTTACATCAGCACAATAATCTTCTTCACACTTGTCCTTTGGCTATGCAATTATCCCCCACATAACTCTAATAATTAAGCTTTATCTATATTTCAAATTAAAAACTAAAATCTAGTGCTTTCTTAAAGTAGTCAGTGTGTTTCCCCCCCAAAAAAGTTAATATGCACTAAAGCCAATAACTATTAACTCAGGGTTCTTGGAAATTATATTTAATCTACATCAGCTTCAATTTCCTCAATTACAAAATAGGAACAACAGTAGATAGTTGACAGAGTTATTTTCAGAATTAAATTGCTTTCTGTGTACCTGGCTTGTAGCTGGGTATAATAATGGATTAAAATGAACCTTAAAAAATTATTTTCTTATAACAATTCTGTTTTACCCATTAGAACTTAAGGAAATTTGCCTTTATATTAGGCTAAATGTTTAATTTAGATCAATCAACAGAGAAGTGTCAATTATTTTAATTGCACTATTTTTTAATGAAAACAATGTTTCATCTTTTTTTGTTTTTTTATATTGTTTATGTATTCCATTACTTTTCACCCTCCCACAACCAAGAGTTATATGAAAATACTTCAAAATGGACATCCCCTCCAATTAAAAACCTTGTGCCTGCTAACTGTAACATCAGAATTGGTGGGGAAGTGAAGAACCACTTAGTTCCTTTATTGTGGAGATGAAATTCTAAAGGTTAGCCCCATCTATGAGGTATAGAGAAACATCCAAGCCAGAATGCTCAAGAAATCTCCTTATTCACATTACCCAGTCCAGTTTTAGATTTTTGTTTTGTTTCCATATCCCATCCCTAAATGAAATTAAAGCAACACAACAAACTAAACAAAACTTGCATGAAATGACACTTTAGTACTACAAAAAAACAAAAAAACAAAAAAAACCCCAAGTGTTCCTATATTATCTATGGGCACAGACAAGTAAGGCAAAGTAACATGTGCATAAGATGGATTGAGAGTTCTTACCTAATAGCCCAACTCTTCCTACAGCAAAATATGTATACAGGGTTTATGCCAAAAGGGTTTCCCCCTATTTGGACATTTACACAGGAAACATGTTTTAACTTCTAGTTTGGTTCGGGATTTGTGTAGTCTCATACAGGGTCTCTACTGTCCCAGGTATGAGCTTCAGAATCCCAACACACTCTTCATCTCCTCCTTTGCTTTAATCACTCACTCTTGCTGAATATATGGACACAGCCTCCCCTGGATGCCTCTGGTGGCTCGCGGGTCCTCCTGGAGACAGCTGCAGCGTAGCTCACATAGATATTAGGTAAAGCACACAGTGATGTGAGTCAAGGTAACAAAACTAAATGAAGCTTAAATACATTTTAATGAAAAACATATAAGGCAGGGGAAAGACAGTCTTTGACACAAATACATCTGATGGCAATGTCAGTTTGCAACTTTCTAGTTTGGGTTTGACTGATCATAATGACATTAACCTGCCTGAGCTTAAGTTGTCCCAGAAACTACGGCTCATGTTGTCAAGCTTAAAAGAGAGAATGTGAATAAGACATTGAACAGGACTGACACAAACACGTCTTTACCGTTCTTCTTGCGTCATCATCCCATTGAAGACATCCTGACAATTCTGGTGTTCAGAGTCTTTGGCCTTTTTCTTGGGATCCCTATTACTTCTAGACATTATTGATTTATACACTCACTTGAAAGTCAAAATATTCCCTCTGGCCCACTTTTATATTTTCTAGAAACAAGGTCCTTCTCTCCTCAGTTTTAATTCTATTCTTTTCTAAGTTCAGATGAAATTAACTTAAATTCTCCTGAGATCTGATCGTGGAAACACTTGCCCAGTCTTTTCCTTGAGCCCACAGGTTGCCCTTGATGGAGAATTTCACCTTCATCAGGTTTTTCCAAAACTCAAAATTTTGCCCAACTCTTTTTTCCTGAATGACTAATTTCTTCTTTCTTCACTCCTTGACCAAGGTTTGTTATTCATGGTCTTCCCATTCCTGTAACATACACTTAATTACTTGCAGTATGCCTGGTTGGTCTAGTGGATTTCCCTCTTAAATCGAGATTAAACTTTTTCATACTTAGACTCATACAAACCACACTCAGAAACCTCCTTAGTCTTTGAAGGCCCTGATGTGAGTAGCTGACCTGGTGAGGACTGGGCGGGAAGTCAGCGCTCCCACATCCCAGTGGTCTGCCTGTCCTGGGAGGGGAGATCACATCCCTGAGGCGGCAGTCACAGCACCCACAGATGTTAGTACCAAAAACAAAAACAGACAAATACAAGCACTATGGCATTTTGTCTGGGGTTATCACCCACTTGAATTGCTTTCAACTTTTATTTTTTTATTTTCTTTTTTATTTTATTTTTATTGTTGCTTAAAGTATTACAACAAGTGATAGGTAGGTCTCCATTTTTTTCCCTTGCCCTCCCTCGCTCCTCCCCTACCCCCCAGCTTCTTGTGTCCATTGATTAGGCTCCTATGCATGCATGCAAGTTTTTCCGTTCAACTTTTAAAGCTAAACAGCATGCGCTGAGAACTTTCTTTGTGTCAAGTACTAACTTTCTCGAGCCTCCAATCTTTAAAATCCAATCCAGGTTTTGAAATCGTAAACAATTCTTTTATTGTGGGAGACAGTGGAAAAAGTGTTTCCTGTGGATTAGTTTCTAACATTATGGACTGAGAGCAATAGCATCTCAGCTCCTGGCAATAAAACATGGAAGGAATCAAATCATAAAAATAAAGCGCTATCCTTGAGTGTTATTTTGAGGAAACTGCTAACAGATGTTTTCCTCTTGTCCATAGTACGGGGGGAAATTTTCCTATTTTGGATTTAACTTCATTTTCACCTGAATGAATTGTGAAGTTCCCCCATGTTTGAGTGTAGTATCTGTGGCTGCCAGTTTTTTTTGTGTGTGGCCCTGAAAGGAACAGAGCCCACTTAAGTCCACTCTATTATTACTATTTCAATGCCCTCGCCATCCCTTCGCTCCGACCCCTGACTGTGTGTCAAAGAAAGCTAAGGCTGTCAGAAGACAAGGAGTCCTCACTGTTGTGACATTTCATTTATCTGGGCAGCGACATGCTTGAAAGGCAACTGCCCAGTTCTAAGTAACGTATGGAAGACAATCAAACCCAGTTAAGCAAACAAGTGTTGACATATTAAATCATGCTTGAACCAAGAGAGCAAAAACAGATGACACACAAAACCTTCTACAGAGAATTTTAAATCAATAAATAATACAGGTCAGTCTGGTCCTAAAAAAAGGAGCTTTTAGCATTGGGAAATCCTAGGACGAGGTGAAGATCGGGAAGTCACTCACAAGAGTAAGGAATTGTGCTGCTTTCTAATTGTGAGACGCAGAACTCCAAGTCCCTGTGGGAAAGGAAAGATTGGGAGTAGTGGGAAACCTCGGCGAAATCACATCACATCGCTTTCCAATCCATAAAATGGAAAATAAAATTCGGGTAGTTTCATTCTTTATTTTAAAATAAAGTCCTAACGGACCCCTTTCAAAGTGCCTTGAATGCCTAGAGGAAAAGCCCTTTATGCATATGGAGTAGTGTGTTATTATTCTCCTCACAATCTCACAGCGGGGACTTCGGAGCCTGGATTCTCTAAGTCTGGTTCCCGCTAACAATTCCATCAAAGAAATGGAGTTATCTATCAGTCAGATTATCATTTGCTCTAATTGTTACTCTCCCCAAATTGTGGCTCTTCTTTCTTTCCGTTTCTTTCCTGTTTTTTGTTTTGTTTTCTTTCTTTAAACTGCACCTTAGCAGCACTCAAATGAGCAGGTTATCTTCGAGCTCAGAAAAGGATAAAAGCATACCAACACATCATTTTAGTTCTTACAGCTGAATCCCTAGCGGTCAGAATTAAAGGCAGATAAAGCACTTAAACACCAAAGAGAATCAAATGCTGCAAGATGAGAGCCACGTCCATGGTCGGAAATAGTGGAATACAAAAGCATTGTCCTAGAATGAAAACCAGTTATGAGATCATGGACAACGTAGAATTTACATTTTTTATTGTAGCTGTTAATAGAACTATGTCAGGAGTAGTGGCACCATCCTTTCTTGCTTTACTAGTATAATAATCGACATGTCCTTCTGAACTATTGTATGTTAAATTTAAAGGCAATGAATTACACAGTTTAGGACAGGTAAACAATATACTTACATTTTTAATTCTTTAAGTAGAATAAAATGGGCAAATAAATCAATCAATTAGATTGATACCTACAAATCAAGCTAAGCCACTTAGCGTTTTGTGTAAACCTCTAAAGGGGTTGATATTTCAAGGCTTATCTATAGAGAAGCTGTACTAACAAACCTATCAGGTGGTACACAAATCATTTAACATTCATTGTCATAGAAATATGGCTCTAAGAAACCTTAAAATGTTGGCTGCACCCTCAAGAGGGCCCTGGGTAAAAGACATATTGTGCCCTTGGCCACAAGACAGTCAAACCAAGAGACCCCTTGAAGGGAAGTAAATCACAACCTTCAAGAATAAAAATCATGGCCTTCTCTGGGTGAGTTTTGAGGGTGTAAATTTATACTAGCACCAACAACCACCAAGCCTTACATTACAATTACCTGAGGAATTTAAAGAAGAAAATATTGATGCGCCAGCTAGCACCACACAATGGAATAAAAATTTGTTATAGGTGCATCCGGCAATAATATGGTTTAAAATTATTGCACTACACTGTAAATGTTGAGATCAGCAGAATTAGATAAAAGTCGTTTCCCAAATACTTCCTCAGTAGAAAAATATGATAAATCATGTGAGGAAATCCCTTAAGTCAATAAAAAAAGCAAGCATCCCACAAACGAACAGGTCATTCTTAAACAGGAATGATTAGAACATGGGTGGCATTTGTATTTTTTCTCAACCGTGCTGTGGTTTGATTTTCCCCCTAGTTTGCCAATGTTGTCTATTTATGATAATAGCACAAATAATTGACAATAAATATGTGATTCCTAAATCAAGGTGAAATTAACTATATATATATATATATATATATATATATATATATATATATATATATATATATATAATTAGATACCATACTGTCAAGTTATATGATTAAGATATATATTTTTTAAATATATCAATATACCTCTGGAGGGAGACATCAATATATAATTAATGCAAAATAGTTTTGACACAACATGGATAGTGTACTGTTTTGAAATAAATTCAAAGGAATTAAGATAAAAATATTTCTGTCATTTGCCTTTATATAGTTATACTAGAGACCCAGTGCATGAAATCATGCATGGGTGGGGTCCCCAGGCCTGGCCTGAGATTAGGGCTAATCAGGTTCCCTCGCCGCCCACAGTCCACCACCACCCACCCCCAGTTCCCCAGCTCAGCCTGGGACATGGCCCCAATCAGGTGATCAGGACCTGCCAACTGGGGGAAGGCCAAGAGGAGGGATCCAGGAGGTTGGCCCCGAGGAGGGAGCTGACCCTTAGTCCTCCTGGGAAAGGGACCACATCTGCTGCCACCCACCTCCAGTTCCCCATCCCAGCTTAGGGGCTTGCCAGCCCGGGGGAGGGACCAGGAGGTTGGTTGGCAGGATCCACTGGCAATCAGGGCCTGTGGACTGGGTGCAGCTCCTTCATTGACCATCTTCCCCATTGTTGTCAGTGTGCATCGTAACAACCGGTCATTCTGGTTATTCCATTGTAATGGTTGCTTAGGCTTTTGTAGATATAGATGGTCCTAATTTATCTATATCTCAGTTTCCTAAACTATACTATAACAAAGAAAAGAGCATTCACTGCAAGAATCCTATATATAAGTGCTTCTCAAACTTGATGTACATAAATAAAAGAGGCTCTTGCTACAGTGTAGATTTGGTTTCAGTTTTTCTGGGGTGGGGCCTGAGTTTCTGCGTTTCTAGAAAATAACCAGGTCATGCTGATGCTGCTGGTCCCCATCCCACTTCTGAGGGACGCTGACCAAAGGTGCTGTGCCACGGACTGGTGCACACTGTGCCCTTTCATATTTCCCACAGGGGGACAGTTGGGCTCAATCTAGTTTTGTATTTGGCGACAGACATACATCTACCAAACTGAAGAGTGAGATTTGAACTGAGGGCTGCAATGCCTTAAAGCCCAATGTCCTTAATTTACAGCACGCAAACATCCCCTGGTGATTTCAGAGGTGGACTTTGGGGTTTTAAAATATACTCCATGAGTTCATGCACGTGTTGGCTACCGCGCTTGTTCTCATTGGCAATCATTTTTGCGCTTTTTACTCTTAAGAGTCTGAGAACTGACACTGAGATGTTTGCTAAGTCACAGTGAGTTCTCAGCATTAAACTTTTTGATACACACTTTTCTCATGAGAGCGCTGTTGATTTATGTCATAAAACTTTGTGAAAGCCCTTTCGACGCTATGTGAATAATGAGGAAAAAAGCAAAGTATATAACTATGCGTTGGTGTCCTAGCAACTGAAATGCCATAGATTTTAAATCAGTTCTGAATAAAACAATGAAGATATGGCCTTTGAAAGACTTATCATTAAACATTTTCTGATAATTATCATTTTATATTAATCTACTATAATAAAATGAATCTATCCAGTGCATATTGTTTAGTAAATGTTTATTATCAAGAGGTGTTTTGTACAGTATAATCCACTTGAACATAAAGATAATTATGAATTCTCCATCCATAGGATCATGATGAAGCTCAATTCCATTAATGTTAAATTAATTTGTAAAATTTACAAAGTAGTCATTACTGTCACTGTGAATATGAAGAATAGCATTTATCTGTCACATTTATTCTATCTCTTTCTCTGACACACTCTCTCTCTATATGTATATGTATATGTATATGTATATGTATATGTATATGTATATGTATATGTATATGTATATGTATATGTATATATGTGTGTGTGTGTGCATGTCACATACATATATGACTCAAAACTTTAACTGGTATTCTTTCTTTAATAAGTGAGAAAGTAGGAGTGAAAATCAAGTTTAGATGTGCCTCCAGGAGGGATTACAGAGTGTTTGGTTCTTTGATTCCCTTTCTTTCATAACCAAGTCTCCCTTTTTTTACTGTGTTCACATAGCCAGAAATTCACAGGTTGCTAATCATTGATGGATCAGTAAAATATCAGGCTCTTAAAAAGTAAAAGTTTTTCATTTTCAAGGGCATAATAATTTACAAGTAGTATCCAATACTACTCATAAATGAACTAAACTGTTTCAGGTTTGCTATGCGTGTATTTGACCCAT
>PVJC01009728.1:0-21450 GCA_004026665.1 Murina feae
GGGGGGGGCAAGGTCAGAGGTTGGGGTGGGAATTGGGAGGAGGGGAGCTATGGGGGAAAAAAGAGGAACAACTGTAATAATCTGAACAATAAAAATAAATTAAAAAAAAAATAAATGTTTTCATTAAGACCATTCTCTTGCTGAATCCCTTGATACAAACTAGCTAAGTGATGAAAAATAAGAAAAAGCTAGCTAGGAGCAAGAGTCAAAATAATTGAACAAAGCAGCTACAGACGATGCCATGCTGCTCATGCTGGCTTTAAGTGGCCAGCTTTACTGTAATGTCTTCATCAGCTTTGTTGGACTCAAATAAGTTTCATTTTTATAAGCAATTCAGTGTCTCAAACTTCATAGGATTTCTCCCTGCTACTTGCTTGATTCTGTCAGTAAAAATTCCTTCACATATAATTGTTAAAGTTTAGAGGTGAAACTAGGTTTTTAAAGTCAATATATTTAATTGGATTTTACCGCTTTATTTGCCTAAACATAGTAACAGAGTTACTTATAACTACTATAAAATATATAATTCTTTCTCCCAGTTGCTTCCTGTCCCCGCCCCCCCCGCTCAAAAAAAAAAACCCTCCTGAATCCAGCTATCATATCTTTAGTCTTTACATAGGCTATTCTTGTTTCCACTTTTTAGAAAATAATATCAGCATTTTATGCAGATAACCTTAAACCTTTATACAGGGTTTTGTACACTCTCCAACCCCATTCACTACTATTATGTCTAGGAAAGACACAATAACATTATTCTATTTTTCTGTGTCTTTTTGTAGTTTATATACTACTTGTATTTTAAAATCTGAGTACATGATATGTCTCTCTGTCACCAAGGAGGTATTATCCTGTAGTGGTTTATAGCAAGAGCTGGCAATATTTTTTTTCTGTAACAGGCCAGATTGTAAATATTTTAGGCAGTGCAGGCCATATGGGTAACTTCTCAACTCTGCCATTGTAAAATGAAAACAGTCATCGACATTTAATTAAATGTGCTATCTGTATTCCAATAAAACTTTATTTACAAAAGCAGGAAGCTGACAAGATTTGGCCTATGGTGACCCTTGGTGCAGAGCATCAACTTTAGAGCCCTACTTTCTCACTTACTGGCTCTGTGCCCTTGGCATGTCACCAACCTCCCCTGTGCCTTAGTCCTCTCATCTTCATGGGAACAATAACAACTGTTGTTCAGTCTTGCGAGAGACCTTGGGCAGATGACCCTGTTAAGCTGTGCTCAGATTCCTGACTCACAGAAATTGCAGGATAATAACACGTATGTTATTTTTAAGCTGTTAAATTTGCGGTAATATTGTTATGCAGAAATATTTAACACAATATTAAAGCAATATTGGATTATAACAGCAATTATTGAAGATAATTATAATGGTTTCTTATCATTGATTGGTTTGTGAATCATCAAAAATGTTTAGGAATTGATTTTTTAATGGCATCGTGCTAGTCAATTTGGTTCTCTGCCAACAATATGGTAATTAATAATCTACAAAAGCACTTGTATAATCCAGCCTTTTTGGAAATTCAGTTCTCAAGTAGAATTCTAAATCTAGAGACAGTATTAGAGAACGAACAAATGCAAAAAGCTTGTGAAAGAAAAAAACACAACTGAAAAACTGAAGATTGAAACATCCCAACTGTGATTGGTTGGCTTATGACACAGAAGCAAGGGTTAGTCTTGGTTTGAAAAGTGGACAAATGGTAGCTGGGCTTGTTGGGAGTCCATACTCCTCCTCCAATTTCATTTAAACATGACCTCACACGGAGCTGTGGTCAGTGATTGGTTTGGCAGGGAATCTCTAGAATAACAATAACCTTCAGAACTAGTATCCTTGGTCTAACAACTTTCTATATTGTGCGGTGCTTACCCACTGAGGGAAACAGAGCCTAGGTAACTAAGCCATGATAAGCCACATTCTATTTTTCTTGTAAATGAAAATGGGCACGTGTAATCATTATTTGAATGGACCAATTCACTTTCTGCTACACCAGAGAGTGTAAATGTGCCTTGCTAATCCAGAGACAGAACTATCAAGTCAGATTTCCCATACTTGCCACTGCTTTGCCCTACTTCTATAACCTAAGAAATGACAGGGTCATGTTTAAATGAAACCAGAGAAATGGTATAGATTTAGGATTTAAACACATTATAATATGCATTTATCAGCATACTAGAGGCTCAGTGCACAAAATTCATGCGGGGGGGGGGTCCCCTCAGCCCAACCTGCACCCTCTTCAATCCAGGACCCCTAGGGGGATGTCCCCAGGATCAGGCCTAAACTGGCAGTTGGACACCCCCCTCACAATCTGGGACTGCTGGTTCCTAACCACTCACCTGCCTCCTGCCTGATCGCCTCTAACTTCCCTCGTGCCAGCCTGATCACCCCTAACCACCTCTGCCTACTGACCTGATCACCCCTAACTGCTCCTCCTGCTGGCCTGCTTGCCCCTCACTGCTCCCCCCTCCCCCCGCCAGCCTGGTTGCCCCACGTAACCTTCTGTTCAGTTGTTTGGTTGCCCCTTACTGCCCCCCTCTGCTGACCTGGTTGCCCCTCACTGCTGGAGTTCTTATTCCAGCATTAAGAAGGGTTCAGCAATCTGGAGAAGGGACTGTGCATAATTTAAAGAGTCCAGAGACAAAATATAATTTTGAAAGGCATTTAGGGGTGAGAGCAGCCTTGTTAAAGAAACTAAGATCTCCTCATCTCAAGACCCCATGCTTTTTATTAACACAAATTGTCCTGAGGTGAGGCAGAGATATACACTTCAAAGGGTCAGGTTTCTATACAGAGTCCATTGTCAGATTTTGGGGAATTAGCCTATGACTGTTCAGTAGGAGGCAATAACATGTAGATTAAGATGCCCTGAGCTATCTGGCAGCAAGCAATCATTCCTTTTCAGATTTGGGGAAATGCCTTCAGCCATTCCCAGCAGGTGACAACATATGTAACTCAGCCCTTGTTGAGTCCCCAAGTTCTATCAACCTTTTGATGAAACTCTTGCAATTATGACATGCTGGAATTGGCTTCTGGCACCTCACTGCCCCCCACCCCCCTGCCAGCCTGGTCATCTCTCACTGCCCACCCCTCTGCTGGCCTGGTTGCCTCCAACTGCCCCCCTGTGCTGGCCTGGTCATCCCTCATGCTGTTTGGTCGTTGCATAAAGGCTTCCTGACCAAATTGTATATTACCCTTTTATTAGTATAGATTGGGAATGGGCCACAAGAGGAGTGGATGAGATAACATGAGAGTGATGGGGATGCTTGAAAACCTGACCCCATCACATATCATTGGAGTGTAAAAATTTGAGCCCATTTCAGACAATTGACAGATTTTATGAGAATGCCTGGCATTTTCAAATCCAGGACAATAAAACCCTACTAGATAATCAGACAGTTCAATGAAGGTGAAGAATGGAGTTTTCTCCTCCCTTAGAATCTTGGAGGATACACTCCTAAGAAAGGGGGAATGGAGGTTATAACAAAAGAATAGCCTAAAACCACTCAAGGCTCTGTGGAAGTTTTAATACTAACTTTCCTCCTGCTGACAGACAGCAGGCACATTGCTGTGCAGTCAGGAGAGTGACTTCCCTCATAGTCAAAGGTCACAGAATAAAGTTTTCAGACAAGATTTCTCATGAAGTCAGTTTTATGGGTTTAAGGTTCTGTTTAACTGATTATAAGCTTCAAATCCTCAGAAAATACCTAACATATTTTGGACTCACATTAATTTTATTAGTATCTAGTTGGTAGGTTGTTTCTTCTTCCATAAGAATCATCTATATTAATAAAAGGGTAATATGCACTGATCACCAGGGGGCAGATGCTCCGACCAGTAGATTAGCTTGCTGCTGGGGTCCGGCCGATCAGGACTGAGTGAGAAGGGCCAGACACACCCTGGAGCCCTCCCGAGGTCTCTCCCTGGCTGGCCAACCTCCCACATTCCTCTCTGCCCTGATTGTGCACTGTGCACCGGTGGGGTTGCTTGGCCTGGGCTGTGCCCTCTTGCAATCTGGGACCCCTCAGAGGATGTCAGAGAGCTAGTTTTGGTCCAATCCCACAGGCCAGGCCGAGGGACCTACTGGTGCACAAATTTGTGCACTGGTGCCTCTAGTTTACAGTAATAATACACGGAGTCATCATATCTAGACTATTAAAACTCACTCTACCTACCTCTAACAGCAAAACATTGCAGTAGATGAATACTATGCCATTCTGAATAAACTTGGCAGCTTGTCCTGCTCAAATTCACTGCTTGCTGCATTGGTTTCCTGATTCTTTCCAGATTCAGCAGAGTTCCAAGGCTCATAACACTGGGCTGACGTTGAGTGGAGTCCAGTGACTTCCGCAACTATCTTACCTCTGCTGTTTCTGTGTGAACTAGCCTAGAAGGTACACTTATCTGGGAGTTCTGCTGTACCCAGAATCCCACTATCAGCTGGGTTGCCAGCCTCCTTGTTGCAAAAAGAAATTATGCTGGCCATTTGGCTCAAGGCATCTCTGCTGATGGTGATCTAATTATGTTGTTAGCAGCCCTCTTGGTTTTGAAAGGGTGTGCTGCTCTCCTTGCAGTGTGGAGCTTAGCCTGACTACACTCTCAGATTAGAGGTGAATCGGTAGGAGGTTTATTGTGTGTGTGTATGTGAGAACACAGTTGTAAATTCTGGTGTTTATGCATGCAATTGGCTATACCTTTTTTTAAAAACAGTAATTACATTAAACCAGTTCCTGAAACCATAGCACTATAAAGTGCTTTAATCTAGTACATTGGCTTTACTGCTCCCATAATCAACCCCAAAGGTCAGAATTGTGGTGTGTTATTGCCCTAAGAAGCCCCTCCCTTTTCTGCTCAAGCCAGTCACTACTGGAAGGTACAAGACATTGTTTTCAATGCCTAGTTACCCCTGATCAATCGAAAACTACCTTAAGCTACCCAATGAGCTGCTTGCCTTCTCAAGTCTCACCTACTTACTCCCTCAGGATCCACTTCTCTCCTGTCTCTCACCTGGAAGCCCAAGTGGGAAAGAACTGTCTTCCCACCAATAACCCCATTAACAGCAGCTCGAGAGTAAGAATGAGCAAAGTGCAGGCTGGTTAGGGAAGCATGTGCAACATGCCAGCAACTCAACACCACTTCGCTTATATCCGCTAGGGATTCCAAGAAGCCGCCTGCCAACATGCCAGTTGTCCTGCTATAATTAGAAGAGGGTTCTATTTCCAGTTTGAATTGGAAATAAAAGACTGATATTTTCTCTTGCAACCTTGAATTATGTTTAAACAAAACACATTTTCTTTCTTTCTCATTGCAAAAAACAAGTCTCCTTTAATACTTCCTCTTCCCTTTCTGCAGAGTTCTAAAAGAAGTGGTCGTGCTGCCCTTGATGCTGAAACATTTTCCCATTGGCATTTTCTGGTCTGTTCCCAAGTGGACTGAGTGGGCTTCCAAAGACCTGAGTTCCAGTCACAGGGCTATTAGACGCTGTTCATGGGGTGTTGCAGTGAGTAACCTGTGCTAAACACTTCCTGACCCCTATATGCAGGGGAAAGTCATGTGGACAGCTGGAAAATAGATCTTCCTCCTCTCACAAAGATGTCTTGGGTGAAGCTAGAACCATTGGGGACCCCGTGTTAGTGTTTCTTACCTATAACATGATGGTTTTAGAAGACCCCTTCCTGTCCTGCAGAGCACCCTTCACCCTTTCACAGTGAAGCAGGTGCACATCCTGCAGTGACCTTCTCTGACCTTTTCAATCTGGGACAGGTTCCTGCCTGTTCTCCCATAAGACTGCTTTTTCCTGTGGCAGCATCAGCCTCCTTGTATGATCATGCTCTGCTCCTGGCTTGGTCCCCTCCTACTGACTAGAAGCTCCTAGAATAAGGTGACCAGATGTCCTGCCTTTGGCGGGACAGTCCTGATTTTTAACAATTTGTCCCACATCCTGCGGCATTTTAAAAAAGTCCCAATTACTCTTGGTAATATTTTAAGTAATAATAAAAAAGAAAAGAAAAAAAAGAACACCCCAGGTCAATGGTGTACCGCTTTAAATCTGGTCACCTTATTCTAGAAGCAAGGATCATCCATGTCTTATTCCTTTTTGTATCCTAGTGCCTGGCACAGGGCCTGGCACACAGTAGATACTTGATAGATTTGTGAATGAATTAATAAATACATGACAGCAAAGAATATAAAAAGCAAATTGCTCTTCTGGTGAAAGTAAAAGTTACAGAGTAACACCCCCCCGCCCCCCAAGTCACTCCTGACATGCACAGACCCTGGAGTCCCATTTTCTAGGAATGGAAAAGGACCCATTTCTCTCATGGTTGCTCCAGGACCAAGCCTGAGCAGTGCTTCCACACACGATGGTCATGGGCAGAAGCAAAATGTTGCAGTACTGACCCCGGTACTACCAGCCCAGTAGGCTAGGATTTCCAGTTTCCTGTGATCTGTCCCTCAACTCCTCACGCATTACATGGAGATAATAACAATACTTACCACCCTTCACCACTGATGAATTCTGGGAATGAATGCGGTTGCAGAAAAATAAAGGAATTTATTTCCTTGAATATTATCTAAGGAAGAGAGACATTTAGTTATTCTTCTCAATTTTATTATTACTCTGGGCAACTGTTATCCCTATTTCTTTCTTTATATTTTTAATCCTCACCTGAGGATATTTCCCCATTGGTTTTTATTTTTTAATTTTTTAAAAATAATTTGTTATTGTTGAAAGTATTACATATGTCTCCCCCCCCCCCATTAACCCCCTCCAGCCTGCCCCGCTCCCCCACCCCCTCCAGCCCAGGCCCTCACACTCCAATGTCTGTATTCATGGGCCATGCATATATGCATACAAGTTCCTTGGCTAATTACCTCCCACCCACCCACCTTCCACCACCTTCCCTGGAGTCCCATTGATTTTTAAAGAAAGTAGAAGGGGTGGGGTGGGGGGTAAAGACAGGAAGAGAGAAACATCAATGTGAGACAGACACATCAATTGGTGCCTCACACACCTGCCCCAACTAGGGCTGGGGACTGAGTCTGCAACTGAGGTAAGTGCCCTTGACTGGAACTGAACATGAGAGACCCTTCAGTCCAAAGGCCAATGCTCTATCCACTGAGCAAACCAGCTAGAGCTCTTATTCCTATTTCTATATTCCTTAACACTGTGCTAAGGCACACCCTTAGTATTTCCACACCCAGGTGGGGCAAGTCTCCCAGGCAGACAAGTCTCTCAGACAAGAAGCTGCCCAGAGACTTTCTCATTTGTAGGAAGGCTGCTTCCAGTTGGGAACCACCCCTCCATACAGGCCCAGGACACTGACTGAGAGAGACCTCTCAGGTAAACTTACAAGGACTTCAACATAGGAATTTCCCAGGCATATGCTATAACCATAATAGTCTCTGAGTTTCATATTGGAGTTTCCACAAATGTCTGGTATCCTATATAATAAAAAGCTAATATGCAAATTGACTGAATGGCAGAATGACTGGATGCTATGATGTACACTGACCACCGGGGGCAGACGCTCAACCCAGAAGCTGCCCCCTGGTGGTCATTGTGCTCCCACAGGAAGACCCCCACTCAGCCAGAAGCCAGGGTCACAGCTGGCAAGCACAGCAGCAGTGGCGGGAGCCTCTCCCACCTCCTGGGCAGCACTAAGGCACACTGGCTTCTGGCTGAGTGGCACTCCAAAAGGGGAGCAGGCTTAAGCCAGCAGGCAGACATCCCCCCAAGGTGTCCCAGACTGTGAGAAGGTGCAGGCTGGGCTGAGGGACCTCCTCTCTCCCCCCTCCTCCCAGTGCACTGGGCTTCTTAGTATGACCTAAGAGGTTGTCCCATGTACACAAAATAGGTCACTGAAAAGCTGAGTTGGAAGTCCTGTATGGGTGGGCCTAGATGGTGGTGGGTCTTTCTGAAAGATGATCCACCTGGGCTATTGTATGACCACGTGCATGTAAGTGTGCTGGAGGTGCAGGCAGAGGAGTCGTCTATGCACTCAGATGGCCTCTGTCTACAAGGACGATGATGATGGTAAGTTCACTGGCTGGTTCTAGTCATGACCAGTTCAGAGTGTCATTCATATAGCATTCATTCACCCAAATATAATGAGCCCCAATACTCACTATACCAATTATTGAACAAATAAAATTCCCCATGATGAGTCAGCATTCACTCTGAGTCAAGCATTGTACTCCACGTTGTATGTGATGACCTAATTTCACACTAACCACCTGGGGGCAGGGATATAGAGGAGGAAATGAGACTTGCTGCAGGTTGTATCAGGTTGTGTAGACAGGGGAGACCCTAATGTAGGCAGCCCTCTGCTTTCCACTGCACACGTGGGAGACTGTCGGCTCCCATCTGGCACTCTTCCTGACTCACAGTTATCCCCTTGCTTTCTCCTCCCCTCCAGAAGATTCCACTGAGGGAAGGAAATTATACTCTTGGGGCCAGAGAATGATAAACAAGAGTGCAGAAGAAGCTGGGTCATTAAAATATCAAGTTTCACAAGGATTTGATCCCTATGCTAATACAGCTATTCAGGATTCTAGCTAAGCTCCTCACACCACCCTCCCCTCTGCTTGAATGCCTCACCCTCCCCAGTGGATATGTCATTCAGTGGTCACTGGTTTCCATTTGAAAGATAGAACGTTAGAGGTTTAAAAACCCCTGATACTCAGAGATCTGTCAGCACTTCATAACTTTTAAGAGCAGCAATGGGGGATTCACAGAATTAGTGTTTTTTACTTTCACGAGTGGAGATGTTTGTCTTGAGAATTGATTTGTCTCTGCCTGGTTTTAACTTTCTGACTAGAAAATACTGATAATGTCCTTTTTAAAATTTGAGCCAAATCAGAAAGCAGTAAGTGGCAGGACCATTTTGTGGAAAGAGCATCCATCTCCAGGGATCTTCTGTCTTGGCCATCCTGCTCAGAGTAATTTCAGAGGCTGTCTTCTCTTTATAACTGACCCCCCTGTTTGCTTTCATTAAGCTTGATTTACAGGGGGTGGTGAATGAGGGTGATGGCTTTGCATTCTAGCTCAGGACAGGTTCAGAATGAAGAATGGCTTTGGGATAAAGTATCAGGACTTTGAAAAAGAGGGTTTCAGGTTAGATCACTCATGTAATTGTGTAGCTCTTCACTACATAAGGAGGAACTGTGTTACTCTGCAGTTTAGTGTACTGGTAAAAAAAGAAAAAGGAAAGAGGAAGGAAGGGAAAAAGGAAAGGAGGTAGGGAAGGACAGAGGGAAGGAAAGAAATCTAATCTAATAAAAGAGTAATATGCAAATTGACCCTCACTCCATTACACCCACAAGCCATGCCCACTAACCAATCAGGAGCAAATATGCAAATTAACTCAACTAAGATTGCGGTAGCCAGGAGCTGGAGTTGTCATGGGCAATGGAGGAAGCCAGGCTGGCCAGGCATGCCAGCAGGTGGGCATCCCCTGAGGGGTCCCAGACTGCGAGAGGCCACAGGCTAGGCTGAGGGACCCCCCTGAGTGCACAAATTTTTATGCACCGGGTCTCTAGTAGAATAATATTTATTTGAAAATAGCACCCAAGCCACTTTTACCATAGCTCATGACAATTAACAAACTCCATGAGGACCTAACTGAACAAAATAAAACTAATAATGATGAAAATGGCATTTTCTGTAGAAGTAAATGACATTAGTATGCTAGAAACCATTAAGTCACAAGATTTAAAACAGAAAGGCCTTCATCTTGGAAATTGGTCAACTCCTTTCTCATGCAGCTTTTGGTATAAGAAAAAATCAGGCTACTGCAAAATTGTCTAACCTAGATTCAGGAATTCATGACATCCAACACAGAAAACAGATTTGCTGGTACCCACACCTAGAGGGAAAACCATGGAACTAATATCAGGAGATATAATTGGATATTATGGTCAAATATCAGTATTTGCAACTGTTTTTCTTAAAAGAAAATTTTCTGTTTACTCTCAGAAAATGAGCTCAAAATAGCTAACATTTTAATTATGCTTCATATTTTTAAAGATTTAATCAATGAGTAAATGTGGCTAGACTATTCCAAAGCTACCCAGTACTATCTTTTACTTATGCACCTACTTCTGTTTTCATTTGCTACCCAAATTAGGCTGTTTTTTATTTCAAGTATTTTTTCTTTGGTGACTACTTGCCATATTCAGATTCAGCACCTAACCTTTTCTGGGAGTCCTAAAATTGCAGTGTTTTTAAACACTCCAACATTTTCTCATTTGACTAAAAAAAAAAAAAAAATCTCTAGTAGACTATCTGTTCCTCTTTCTGTTTGCCTACTCTTATGTGCAGAGAGAAGCAGTTCATGCCTTCCTTCTGATTTTCTCCAGCACAATCCAGGCAACCTTGGACACACCCAGAAGGACAGAATTTCTGCCTGCAATTGGAAAGACAAAGCTATGCATTGGGCAGTCCCTGGGAGCACCTGGCCAGCTTCTCATCCACCTGCAATTCTTACAACAATCCCACAGATGGATAACATATTTAATGGGTGAGGTTTAGAGATAGGTTGAGTTACTTGCTCAACCACATACCTGGGGAAAAAATCAGATACAAATTTGAGCCCAGGCCAGCCAGTCACCAATGTGAGGGCTCTGCACTCCATACTGCTTCTCCTTCAAGGGGTAGGATACTGTTGAAAGTGTGGGGTTACATGTTAGGGCTAGACATGGATTTTTCTGGATAAGGGGTGATAGTAGCAATAATATATCTATCATCTCTCTGCAAGACTGAGAGGTGAGACCAGAATAGTGTCTTTCAGATCTAGCACACTGTAGGAGCTCAATTTTGTAAAAACATTGAGTAATTACAAAAAGGAGGGGAGAAATGCAATCCAAAGCTGAACAGGACACTGTGAAACATTGTCTTCTAGGGAGACAGGCGTGCTCCTAACCAACTCTATTCAAATTAGAGCCGTGCTTCTCAGCCTTTGCTTCATCTTCACAAGATGAGGTGCAGAGGGAGGAGGAGAGTGGTGTAAGCTTATAAAGAAACACCTGTACCCAGTGCTCATGCTCGGCCAATGAAAGCAAAATCTCTTGGCGGGGCTTGGTGGGTATTTTCAAAAGGCTCCCTCCTAGGTGGTGTGAATGTTTAACCAAGACTAGAGAGCGCCAATGTGCAAATCCCTGCATCTGTTATGAGGGACAAAGAATGGAGGTATCTGTATAGCAGTGGATATCATGGGTCTTTCTGAAGGGATGGAATTTTGAAGACAGTCTAAAATTAACATTAGTGACAATGCCAGGAGACGGACATTGATCAGGAAAGCCAAGGAGGAGCAGGGAGTTGCCTAGGATCAGGGTCAGAACCTTAGGTCTGAGGCCAGGCTTGGACCTGCAAGAGGCTGCCACTGGCCCCAAGGTGGAGGGTGTGGCAGGAACTGAGTGTGAATTCAGCTTGTCAATGGAGTTTGGAATGTGATGGTAACTCCTTGCAGACAGCTGGATCGGCTCCTGAATGCCTCGCCTGGACTCAGCTCCTTTCTGCATGAAGGTGAACATAAAGCCATGCTCTACTGTTTGGAGGTCCAGCTCCATCCCTCTGGGACTCAAGGGCCTCATTTGTGAAGGGAGGGTTGTCTCAGAATAGCAGTTGCAAACTACGCGTTTGGAATAATAGACAGTGGTTCTCAAATTCTATGAATAGGAGACTCAGCTGAGGAGTTTAGCAAAATGAAGGTTCCCAAGTCCATCCTGAGACTGACTCAGTGGGTTGTGGGTGGGATATAGAAGGCAGAATGCTAAGTCTCCTACAAGGACCACATGATCTTTGAGAAGTGTTGCTTAGGGAGCCTTACAGATTGCTGTGTGGGTGTGCAAAGAGGCAGACTGGATTTTGGCCCCCATGCCCTTAGAAAAAACAGAAACTCACTCTTTGTCATGTTTATATACTGGATTCTCTGCAAGACTTGCTTTGAGGAAAGGGTTTCATTAAGAATAGCAAATGAACCCTAACTGGTTTGGCTCAGTGGATAGACCAACAGCCTGTGGACTGAAGGGTCCCAGTTCAATTCTAGCCAATGGTATGTATCTTGATTGCAAGCTCAATCCCTGGCCCTGGTTGGTACTCATGTGGGAGCAATCAGTGTGTCTCTCACATCAATGTTTCTCTCAACTCTCTGTCTCTCCTCCTCCTTTCTACTCCTGGGTGAGGATTAATAATAAAAAAAGAATAGCTAGCAAAGGAAGTCGAGAACTATGATAGTAGATGATCTCAAGGTCCCCACCAAATTCCAACTCCTAGGTACCTCTGTGGAGGAGATTCCTAAAGGACAAGAAGACAGAGAGCAGAGGACCAAAGACTAAATTGGGGACAGTGTTTTTATTTAAGGGGCAAACCTATCCATCCTAAGTCAGTCTCAGGATGGGCTTGGGAACCTGAGGAGGTTAATGTAAAAAAAAAAAATTATAAAAATTTTAGTTGTTAAATGCCTTTGAGACCCAACTGCCATACAAATAACCCAGTGAAATGGCAAACATCTGGAAAGGTAGCATTTTGTCTTCTATGAAGGGCTGGCTTTTAATGCAGCTCTAGGATCTGGGTGGATACTCCATGGTGGGAAATGAGAAATCATCGCCCAGGGTGGGGGAATAGCTTCAGGGCAGCCATTACTACAGAAAACATTCTTTTCAACAAGAACTATACAGTCTCTGGCCACAGAAACTATTTCCAGGATGCATTTTGAGGGAGGCATTCATGAAAAAACATCAGTAGAATATGTTGCATTGGGAGAGAATTGCATGCTGAACATTCTCAGCAGCTCTGGATTCTAACATGGATTTGTGAAGTAGCAGAGGGGGGAAAACTGACAGAACAATAGAAATAGTATTAAAATATGAATTTGGAATAATTTCAGAAAAGTCAGATGATAACGCTCTTCATCGTGTATTACTGTGATACAAAGAAATGGCCAGCCTGACAGGCCCCCTGAGTCTTGTGCTCTCACAGTTCCAGATGGTTGCTGGGCTCTCCATAATGTAATTGCCTGGGCCCTCGATAGACTGTAGACTCCCTTTGAGGGTAGCTGTGTTGCACCCAGTGTTGTATCCCAGAACTTAGCCAAGTCGGTCAGACAATGGGCATATAATAAATATAATAAATACTGTCTGACTTTCATTGACATGGACCAGAGTGGGATGCAGGAAAAAACTCTCTACAAGAATGAAGATTTCAATAGAACCACCACTAAGATGCTCCCTAATCACCAGTGGCTTAGTTCCTCATACCAGAACCGCACTGGTATGTATTATTTGCGTATTATTTTTATTTTTACTTACATCTTGCTTAAGAAGCAAGTGATTTCATAAACTCCATTTTCTCCATTCTGTACTGGGAGTCAAGTCCTCTTAATCCAAACCTTTATTATCTATTTTAAGTCTGAGGCTCAGGGATCCCCTTAGGGCTTGCTGAACCAGGTTATCCAGCGCGTTTTTGTGGTCTGTCTCCTGGTGCTCAGATGGGTAGACGAGGCTACCACCTCTTCCGTACACAGCAGCTAATGAAGAACTACCGCATCCATCTCTGTGCCTCTGCAGCTAGACAGTGGGCATGGGATTCAGAGGCCACCACCTTCCAGAGTGACTCCTGCACATTTTCTACCACACGTCTGGGGCAGATGTGTCTGATTGGCAGAGCTGGTTTTCTGCAAGGAAGTCTGAGGAAGGGATCCAGATTTCATATTGACAGGCAGCCTCCATCTGCTAAGGTGAGGAATTCCCTAACAGATTCTCAACTATCAAAGTCAGAGCTGTCACCACTCTCTCTCTCTTTCCTACTCCCCCTCATTTTTACTTCTGTCTACGCATCTCCAAGTCACTCACTCTCCTGTTAGCAGCCTAACCAGACTTCTGTACTTTGTTCTGCCATCATGTCATGACCTCATCACCCATGATGGTCCTTCAAACAACCTACCTCATAACACCTTCAGAACCTCAGACCCAGAGACTACGTCAATCTCGTCTCTTATACCCACAGTTACACCAAGGAGCTTGTCGTTGCTGAGAGCTGTTCCCCTTTAGAACGCTGGACCTCCTATTTCCCAATGATATCTGCATCACCCCTACACCTGCTCTTCTGAAGAGAGGCCACCAGTGCCCATGCCCTCCTTTTAGCACCCCTGCAGCCTCTTTCTTCCTAATGCAACATGGAGTCTCACATGGTCTAGGAGCATTCTATTTACCTTGGTACCTCTTTTCTTCTCTTGATCTGCCCAACAATAAATCTATTCCATAAATTGTCTACTAATACACCCAGGCTGCCAGTCCTACTGGAGAAAGTTTCTCAACCTATTGTTGGCCTCATTATAAATCCTTGTTCTTCTGTCTTGGTCAGGCCTTGAATGCAGAGAAACTATTTCTGTTTGTCAACTACCATTTTAATCTGTTTCCACTTTCCTCGAACTTCTTGGCCATTCCCACCATTTTCAACACACTCACCCTCAGCAAACCGCTGCCTCTTACTTTAGCAAGAAAATGAAGACAATAGACAATTTCTTATTTATATGGAAACCTACACTTCATTCTTTCCTGTCATTTTCAGATAAAGGGATGCTTCCTTTTTAGTTCAAGCTCAATCCTGCTTCCCAAAATTTCTTCTCTATTGTCCCTCCAAAAATTTACTTCCTCTGCCTCCTATTTTAAATTTTTCTCTCTCTCCTGTTAACTCTCGCTTCACAAATATTTTTGAGTCAGCTTCTCCAGAGGGTGAGAGCATCAGGATCGGGGGGTTTGATTCATTCATCTTTGATGCCATCACACTGAACACATAGCAAGCAATACATATTTTGGGGGTTGAATCTCTCACATTTCCACATATATTATTCATAACCCTGAAATTTATATCCTCATTAAAAACTCACCTTTGGCTAAGGACCCATTAACACAGAAAGATTTTAGCAAATTCATTAATTATTTATATTTTCCAACTTTATTTGTTCATCTGAACTTAGTTTTATACAATCATTTCTACTTGTCAGTGAATGATAATGAGCTTGAATTTCACAGGCATGTGCAAATTACACTTTAAATAAGTACTAATATTTGTAATCATACATGTCTTTTACTCCTAGAACAGACCTGTGCTAATTAATACTATTTTTCAGACTAATAGCTGTTAGGAGGTAAAACGTTATCAGGGTAACTCCTGCTAAGAATCATTTTGCACCTATGCTACCAATGTGCATTTGACCTTGGGAGCACTAAGGGCAGGAAGAGCGGACACAAGCCAGAGCTTAGAAGAACTAGGTCAGTACAGGAGTTTGTCAAAGAAAAAATAAGTTACTTCAAAGATGAGTTTTGAATTACAGTTTAAAGTAGTTGTGATGCTCAGAACCACAGGTCTGATACCCAACGACCAGACCATGTCAGAAAGTTACGAGCTTTTTCCTACCAGTACTCTAAGAGATGCCCCTCCCCTCTCACACACACACTTATTTGAGTCCCATGAGTGTATATTCCTTCACAAACTCTGATTATTGGTCGGCATTCAACATGTATGAGTCCATACTTGTTATATACCTGTTCGGTCAACCTATTCCTGTGACTAAAAAGAAGCTTCCCATACCTGCTTCTAGGTTCCAGTGCCCAACCATAGTTCTAGGCCACATTCTCTCTGCCTCTACCTGAGACTCAGATCTAGGATCCCCTGGGGGGCAGAGGCGGGATGAGCTCCTGGGTTCAGAACAGAGCAGTTTCCTTCATCTCACTCTAGGCTGAGCCAGGCAATGTCTGCAGTATGGCTCCTCATTTCTAAAACAATGCGTCGCCCCTTTTCCACAGTTCAAGTTATTGGGTTCTTTCTTTCTTTCTTTCTTTTTAAAAAAATATGTTTTATTGATTTTTTTATAGAGAGGAAGGGAGAGGGATAAGAGTTAGAAACATAAATGAGAGAGAAATATTGATCAGCTGCCTTCTGCACACCCCCCACTGGGGTTGTGCCCACAACCAAGGTGCATGCCCTTGACCGGAATCGAACCTGGGACCCTTCAGTCTGCAGGCTGATGCTCTATCCACTGAGCCAAACTGGTTAGGGTATATTGGGTTCTTTCTTATCTTCTGTGCCTTCAGAGTGGAATCCAAATTTGCTTGACACTGGGGTTCTGCTTGGTTTTTATCAGTCTTTCGAGGGCATCCGTGTCTCCTGGCCTTTCCTTTGGGCTAGGCAAGGCCCACTTGTTGCAAACCTGCCAGAGGTAGCTGCCAAACGCCTGCTGTCAAATTCTCTCTCACCTGCCAAAGTGCCACCTGCAGTCCCCAGGCCTTCCTGTTTCAGGCAGCCCATCTGCCCATCAGCCCCTTTCCTGTTCCCAATCTCTGTCCATCCCTGCTGCCCCTCTCACCTGTGATGGGCCTCCCACAGAGACCCTCTGGTTTCTGGGGTCCTTGAGGCTCTGTATGAGTCTCTTGTTTGTGTTTTTAAAGATTATTTTATTATTGATAGTATTACAGGTGTCTCCCATTTTCTCCCCGTTTGCCTCCCTCCACCCACCCCGGGCTTTCCCCATGTCCCTATGTCCATGGGTTATGCATATATGCATATATGTTCTTTGGTTAATCTTTTCCTGTTTCCTCCCTTCCAATATCCCTCCCGCTTCTCCCCATCACTCACTTCCCTGTCCCTGAGATCTGTTATTCTGTTCCATGCATCCATATTTCTGGACCTACTTTGTTCATTAGTTTATTTTGTTTGTTAGAAACCAATTATAAATGAGATTGTGTGATATTTATCTTTCTCTAACTGGCTTATTTTGCTTAGCATATTAGTCTCCAGGTCTAGCCATGATGTCTCAAAGGGTAAAAGACCCTTCTTTTGCATAGTTTTCCATTGTGTAAATGTACCACATCTTTTTTATCCATTCACCTACTGATGGGCACTTGGGCTGTTTTCAGATCTTAGCTATTGTAAATAATGCTACTATGAACATAGGGGTGCATATATTCATTCTGATTGTTCTATGATTCTTAGGATATACTCCCAGAAGTGGGATTGCTGAGTCAAACTGTAGTTCCATTTTTAATTTTTTGAGGAACCTCCATACTGTTTTCCACAGTGACTGTACCAGTCAGCATTCCCACCAGCCATGTACTAGGGCATCCTTTTCTCTGCATCCTCACCAGCACTTGTTTGTTGATTTAATGATGGTAGCCATTACCTAATTGTAGCTTTAATTTGCATCTTTCTGATGATTAGTGATGTTGAGCATTTTTTCATGTTTCTATTGGCCATCTGTATATCCTTTTTTGGGAAATGTCTACTCAGATCCTTTACCCATTTTTTAAATGGATTGTTTGTCTTTCTGCTGGTGAGATGTATGAGTTCTTTGTATATTTTGAAATTAAACTCTTATCAGATTTATCATTGACAAATATGTTTTCCCATACAGTAGGTTCCCTTTTCATTTTGTTGATGGTTTCTTTTGCTGTGCAGAAGCTTTTTAGTTTGATGTAGTCCCATTTGTGATTTTTTCTTTGTTTCCCTTACCTTAGGCAATGTATCCATGAAAATGCTATTATGTAAGATGTCTGAGATTTTACTGCTTATGTTTCTTTCTAGGATTTTTATGGTTTCATGACTTAGATTTAAGTCTTTTTCAATTTTGTGTTTACCCTTGTGTATGGTATAAGTTGGTGGTCTAGTTTCATATTTTTGCATATGCCTGTCCAATTTTCCCAGCACCATTTATTAAAAAGACTCTCTTTATTCCACTGTATGCTCTTGCCTTCTTTGGCAAATATTAATTTGGCTATATAGGCATGGATCAATTTCTGGGGTCTCTGTTCTGTTACATTTGTCTATATGCCTGTTCTTGTACCACTACCAGGCTGTTTTGATTACAATGCCTTTGTAGTATAGTTTGATATCCAGTATATGATTCCTCCAACTTTTTTCTTCTTTCTCAGAATCTGTTTTGTTTTGAATTAAGTTCTCACATTTAGTGAGTCTGGGAAGAGAGGTGGTCATTACCATATCAAATATTCAGTGTATGCCATAGTTTTCAATAATCATGCTGAAATGTTGTACCTGTCCAGGCTCCAAAGCCCCCTGAAAAAATGCACATGGGATGAGGACAGATGAAATAAAAATGATCTATCTGCTCTGAGGCTCCTTTCTCCCCTCTAGTACCTATGAACTTTCAGAAAAAGAAAACCTGCCTTCCTGGATGCTGAGAATATGCTGAGAAAAGACTAGCTGTGTGTCTGTCTGTTACTTCTCCCTTCAATCAACACAGTTATTTCTCCTCCAGCCAATGAGGTCAAAGTTGTAATTGAGTGAAGCTTGTTCTGCTTACCACACAACAGCCAATAAGTCAAGTGACAAGGAATTTGGGTAAGGAAAGGAACTTTACTCAGAAATCCAGTAAGCCTAGAAGATGGCAGACTAGTGTCATAAAAAAACCACCTTGAGAAAGAAGGAATTCAGGCTTCTTTTATGTCAGGGTAAGGAGGTTCGATGTCAGAGGTGATTGATGACTACATACATCTGGATATCAGCAAGGTCCAAGGGGGATGGTAAAACTTCAAACAATAGTTGCTATGGTCTCAGCAAGAGGTTTCTGGAAATATTTTGATAAACAATAATTAATTTTGTGCATTTCTTCCTTATCTCCTTGGCAAGGTAGTTTCAAGCAGGGAAATTGTTTCAGTAATTTCTAGGTTATAGGTTAGATTCTTTCAATGATTAGCATAGATTAGTATATCTATGCCCAGGACTAAGCAGCAGTTGCTGACTGACATTCTAGGTTCGAGCAAGATGGAATCAGAAAGATTGATTATTTTATTCTACTACAGTGTTATGGCTCCAAAAAGAAATACTAGTTGAAAACAAGAAATCAGAAAGAGCTTTTTTTTTTTTTTTATCGAAAGACTTTTATCTTCTGGTTTGAAATGGAGAAAGCATATTTTACAAAACATGAAATGTCATGAGCTGTTCTTTACATGAATGCTGGGGTAGAAAGGGAAGGACCAGAGTTTGAGTGAGAGAAAAACAGATTATCTTTCATTAGTACTCGGGAAACAAAGACTCTTTTTCATTAGGAAATAAGTAGAGGTCTCTGCTGAGGTTGTGCCATTGCCAAGAAGGGTTTCTAAAGTCCTTCTCTTGGGCCATCAGGTAGAACACCATCTGCAGGAGTCTTTTCAACAGGCTCCTGAAATCTCACATCTGTAGCCTCAGAATCAAGGACTATGTCTCCAAATCCTAATATATGTGCAGGAAATGCCATTTTGTAATGATGGTTGTCGCCTCGTGGGCTTTTTTATAGTCTTGAAACTTCTGATCACATATTTTTATACTGTGATTCAGTCTCTGCTCCTAAATTCCTTTACTTTGGAAAGCTGAATTCCTGGCCTCTGAATCAGTTCTTCTGAACCTAGGATTTTAGAAGCTATCTCAGGAGGTTCATTTACAAAGAAGCAAAGATCTGGGTCCTGCTGTGCTGCTAATAAGCAGGCCAATTTCCTTACCTTTTAATAAAGTCATCAGCAGAAACAAGTGGGCCTCAAAGGAGAGTGCAGAGAGGCATTTATCCTCAGTGGGACAAGGGTTCTCTTCTTCATAATCGGCAATAAATAGAACTAATGTCTAATTAAGAGGTTGACACAGCTTTAAATATACCCCCTTGCTTGGGAATCTAATGCCTTGAATCCTAGTTTATCAGGGCTTTGATTGGGTACATTTCCTGATCCAAACCATCAATGGCTGATTGATGTGCTGGACTTAGAAAGGCTGAGACCTCAAAGTTCAGAATGGAAGAAAGTGAGATGGACAAGAAGAGAGTCTTGAGCGTGTCTGGCAGTGATTTCCAGACAGTGGTATAAGCTGATAAGTGGGGGTAGGGCTGGAGAGACTGGGCAGACAAGTCCAACAGAGGCTGGACTTCAGTTCCCAAAAGGTTAGGTAGGAGCAAGACTTAGAGAAAAAGGACCTTCCACATATATCAGAGACTAAGACAAAGATCATTACTAGATAAGCAGAAGTGAAGCTAGTCACAAAAAAGGGGTGGGGAGGGGAAGCAAAGCCTGGCTTCAGGAACTACAGAAGAAGGTCAAGGGCAGAAGGCATAGCACGTGCTAACTATGCACCACACCGGACACACACACTCTGATCAGTGATCAAGGTGAGTGAACCACCCACATAACAGCTCTAAGCTGTGCTTTCTCTCTAGCTCACAGCACAGCCCTAGTTCAGACCATCTCCACCCCTGGCTTGAATCACTGGAATGAAGCCTGCTCGCTCACTCTCCCTCTTGAGAGGCTTCCTCTCTGATGCAGTCTTTCCTTGGCAGCCTAGAGGAGATTTTAAAAATGCAAGTCATTTCGCTGCTGTAAATCCTTCAATAGCTCCACATTGCCCTGAGGGGTCATGCTCCCCTGTCCTGTTGCACCTCTCTTTGCCACCTTAGTATCTTTCTTCAGTCAGAGTCAACTAATAGAACCTTGGAAGCTTTTGCTTTCTTTCTTTTTATTTTCTTTTAAGATTTTTAGATTTAATGGAAAGGATTGAATTCTTTCATGTCCTTTTAAATTTCTGGCAGGCATCAAAGGAATCAGTCTGCAATAAGCTCCTTCCTGGGCCACCAGTTTTTTGAGTCCCCTTCCCAATCACTGTCCAACAGTTTTTTATGGGTTACCTTCTCAACCACTGTCCCCTGTGACATGACAGCAATGATATTCCAGTTCTGGATGGTGGACAAATGGTGAGCAATGGCTATGGGGGTCTGACCATTTTTGCCTTAGTCCAGGGCAAGCTGATGACCGCTAGCATGGCAAGGCGTCTTTACCATCCCCCAACTCTGGACTGTTCCTCCTCTGTCTCATCAGCTTGTTGCTGGGGTCCACTGCTATCTGTGGTTGGAGTAATCTGGTCAGTTCCTCTCTCAGATCCATTGTTGCAGGAATCCACTTGGACTTGGAGGAGTTTTCTTTTGACATTTTAATTTCGTTACAATTTTGCCTTTTAGTCAAATTCCCCCCCTCATATGGCCTGGCTTGAAAAAGACATCCTCACCCTCTTTGGATCATGAATTCCAGAGCTGGTGCGGGCTTTTAGCTCAGTGAATCTCCCTACCAGTGACCCCCACCTTTACCGGTGGTCCTCTTGCTTCACTTAGGTGAAGAATCTTCTTTGCCAGATGTCCCCTATTGAGGTGCCATAAACACCACAGTCTTTTTGCAGCAAGAGTTCAGGAATATGGACAAGGGCTGTGCATAAATGGATAGAGACTAGACAAGAAATATAATTTTGGAAGGCACTGGGGGAGCCAGACAGAAACCTCACCCTTTAAGGAAGTGGGCTCCTGCTTTCTTTCTAGCTCACAAGACTACATATGCCTAGAGGGGAACTTTTCAATCGCAACCCTTGGTATGGTTAATTTCTACTTCAGCTTTAGATCTAAATTTAGCCTGCCCTTCCTCC
>PVJC01009728.1:21550-45353 GCA_004026665.1 Murina feae
CCATCACACCAAAAAAACTAAGATACCTAGGAATAAACTTAACTAAAGAGGTAAAAGACCTCTACTCAGAAAACTACAGGACGTTGAAAAAAGAGATAGAGGAAGACATAAACAGATGGAAGAACATACCATGTTCATGGATTGGTAGAATCAATATCATTAAAATGTCAATACTACCTAAAGCAATTTATAAATTCAATGCAATCCCCATTAAAATACCAATGGCATATTTTACAGACCTAGAACGAACTCTCCAAAAATTCATCTGGAATAAAAAAAGACCCCGAATAGCTGCAGTGATCCTGAGAAAGAAGAACAAAGTAGGAGGAATCTCAATACCAGATATCAAACTGTATTATAAAGCCACTGTTCTCAAAACTGCCTGGTACTGGCACAAGAATAGACATATAGATCAATGGAATAGAATAGAGAACCCAGAAATCGACCCGAACCAATATGCTCAATTAATATTTGACAAAAGAGGCAAGAACATACAATGGAATCAAGACAGTCTCTTCAATAGTGCTGGGAAAATTGGACAGATATATGCAAAAAAATGAAACTAGACCACCAACTTACACCATACACAAAAATAAACTCAAAATGGATAAAGGACTTAAATGTAAAAAGGGAAACCATAAAAATACTAGAGGAATACAAAGGCAACAAAATCTCAGACATATGCCAAAGCGGTTTCTTCACCCATACAGCCCCTAGGGCATTGGAAACTAAAGAGAAAATAAACAAATGGGACTTTATCAAAATAAAAAGCTTCTGCACAGCAAAAGAAACCATCAGCAAAACAACAAGAAAACCCACTACATGGGAGAATATATTTGCCAACGTTATCACCGATAAAGGTTTAATCTCCAACATTTATAGGGAACTCATACAAATTAACAAAAAGAAGACAAACAATCCAATCAAAAAATGGGCAAAGGACCTAAATAGACAATTTTCAAAAGAGGACATTCAGAAAGCCAAGAGACATATGAAAACATGCTCAAAGTCACTAATCCTCCAAGAGTTGCAAATCAAAACAACAATGAGATACCATCTCACACCTGTAAGAATGGCTATCATCAACAAATCGACAAATGACAAGTGCTGGAGAGGATGCGGAGAAAAAGGAACACTCGTGCACTGCTGGTGGGAATGCAGACTGGTGCAGCCACTGTGGAGAACAGTATGGAGTTTTCTCAAAAAATTAAAAATGGATCTCCCTTTTAACCCTGTGATCCCACTTCTGAGAATATATCCAATCAGAAAGGACATATGCATCCCTATGTTCATAGCAGCACAATTTACCATAGCTAAAATTTGGAAACAGCCTAAGTGCCCATCAGCAGATGAATGGATTAGAAAACAGTGGTACATCTACACAATGGAATACTATGCCGCTGTAAAAAGGAAGGAGTTCTTATCATTTGCAGCAGCATGGATGGAACTGGAGAACATAATGCTAAGCGAAATAAGCCAGTCAATGAAAGAAAAATACCACATGTCCTCACTCATCTATGGATAATAATAACCATTGTAAGCTGGTGAACAAAAAGAGATACAGAGGCAGAGCAGCATCAAACAGATTGTCAAATTACAGCAACAAGGACAGAGAGGGTTGGGGGGGTAATAGATCAGGCAAGGGACTTTTATGCATGCATTTAAGCATAACCAATGGATACAAAACATTGGGGGTAGGGGAGGCGGGCAGAAGGGCAGGGGAAAAAAGAGATAGATGTACTAATCTTTGTAAAACTGTATGTAATTAATAAAAATAAAATAAAATAAAATAAATGTTTCTGGACTCAAAGCGGGAGGCATGGGAAACCAAGGGAGGGCCTGCAACAATAAGGTGTACTGACACATAGAAACAGAGAAGGTTCAGCATAGAAACAGAGAAAGCACACAGAAACAGGGAAAGTTCAGGTCCATTGCTGGGCAAGAACAATGAAGGAATCAATCAAGTAGCTACACAGGTAGACACAGAGCAGGCCTGTAGCAAATATATACCCCTGGACTATAAAGCTTCAATGGGAAGCCCATTATTGGGCCCTCCCTCCCCATGAGAGGAGTCTGAATCTGCTTGTAATAAATTTTCCACACTTTTGCTTAAATCTTCTGGTCTGTGGAGCTCATTCTTTAGTGTAGCGAGACACGACCCTGGGAAAATACCTCAGCTCACTGTATGGTTATCAATAGGTGCCCCTACTTTTTGTCTTTAGATCATCCTATACAACTCCTGCCACAGTACTGATCACATTCTACTGCAATTCTGTTAAATTTTTTAAAAATATATTTTATTGATTTTTTACAGAAATTAAGGGAGAGGGATAGTTAGAAACATCAATGACAGAGAAATATCAATCAGCTGCCTCTTGCACACCCCCTACTGGGGATGTGCCCACAACCAAGGTACATGCCCTTGACTGGAATTGAACCTGAGACCCTTGAATCCACAGGCTGATACTCTATCCACTGAGCCAAACCGGTCAGGGCTCTGTTAAATTTCTTCTTTATGGTCTTGCTACTCAAAGTGTGGTCCATGGACCACCAGCATTGAGAGCATCTGTTAGAAATGCAGAGTCTCAGGCCCCATCCAGGACCTACTACATCAGAATTGACCTTCTAGCAGGGTCCCTGGTTGGTTAAAACACACATGAAGATTAGAAACAACAACGATAAAAATGCATGAAAATCTTGGGATCACAGCTCTTCACCACTAGAGCAGCCACTTCTCATGCTTGTGCCCTCTGCTCTTGGAAGTGATTACAAGAGGGCCACACAATACATCTTGCTGGAAGAGATCAATGAGCTAATTAAGAAGAGGGTGTTGCTTCTGAAATCACCCTGAGCTTCTTACTTGCCCATGGCTGGGGGGCCAAGATTAGCCTCGAGCAGGTAACTAATGGAGTTTAAATTGGGGTTGGAGCCCATGTGGGATGTGGATCCCACATGGGATGTGGAGCTGGAGCCTGGCCCTCCATGGATCCACCGCATGAGTGGCTACCCTATGGCTTAGTGGGGAGGGTTTCTGGGTTTTGTCTGTGCCTTGTAGGCTGAGTAACACTGGACAAATCTCTTACCTTCTCTGGGTCTCACTTATTCATCTAAAAACCGAGCAGGTAAAATGTGTCTTGCTTTCCTCACTGAAGTCTTAAAGAGAATCAATTGAGACAATATCCGAGGAGAGACTGTGTAAACAGGAATCAGTTATATACCAGCGAGGAGTCCTTGTCTGATCTGCCCTTTGATCCTCTCCTCCAGCCCCATCCAGCTCTATACCACAATCATCCAACGGTGGGGAGAGCAGGGCTCAGGGGATAGGGCTGATGCTGGCTGGCAGAGGCCTGCCTTCAAAGTCACTGCCAAAGCCAACAGCTCCTCAGGAGACCTGTGCCAGGTGCAGGGATGCTGGTGGCCCCACAGTGGCCTGGCCTCTCTCGGTATTGATTTTATTCCAACCATTCAATTGGGATAATGAGCAGCAAGAAATCCATCAGTCCCACATCAGCCCTGTAATCCTGACCCCATTTAACAAGTCTGATGATACTTAGCATATCAGCATGTTTGCTTTCTTTCCAGCAAATAGTCAAACATGATTAAACTCTCTCATTTCCACATTAATAGCATACTCGTGTGTGAAGAATGTAGGAAAACTCATTTCTGGAAATCTCACTTTTGATTTAAAATTTTTCAGTGTTGCAATGAACAGCGACACAATGATGTTCAAGAATGCCCCCTCCTGTCGGGGGGCTCAGAGGAGAGGTTGTGGTCAACAACTTAGTCAAGGAATGCTTTCTTCCCCATCAGATTCTAAAGACCGTAACTTAACCCTTCTAGCTGTTCTCTTCCTTCTGGGAATAGAGGCGGAGGCCTCCTGTGATCTGGGTAAGATCCCTCCTTCTACCAAGAAAGGTGACAATGACCTTACTCCACCCTCTTCCAGAATCTGAAGCCCTTCCTCTCCCAGTTGGATAGTTCCATCTCCTTCCTTTTACCTCAGATTTGGGGCTGAGACCAGTTTCCAGACAATGAATGGAGAGAAATACAGGTGCAGTTGAGTTCCAGGCCTCCCCTAAACACATCTTGCAGGCTTCACACTTGCCAGTCACACCGTCTTCCTCACAGAGATACGGCTGCTCTAAAGCCCCTCATTACCATCTTGTGAGACTGCCAAGAGGTGGGTCCAGCCGCTGGCGCTGGGGACAGCAGGAAGGGGTCTGTGTCTTAGCTCCTTCATGGACAAGCCTTCTCATTTTGAGTGAGTAATTTAATACTATTTCTTCAACTGTCAAACTAGGAATAGTAATATTAGCATTGATCTGCCTCATAAGGTTGTTACGAAGAATTTTAAATATAGAGCACTGAGTCAGTGCCTAGACTACTCGAAGCTGAATAAAAGTTGGCTGTTGTTATTTTGTTGTTATTCTTTTAAATAATGTTCCTCCCAGCATCCATCAACAGCAGTGGGCAGAGAAGAGTGACCGGCTAGGATCCATCATCTTGGTCCCTTCAGCAACCAAGTGGGAGGAAAGAAGATGCATATTAAAGGAGGCGGGCTTCTCCCTCCACTTATGCACTATGTGCTGGGGACAAGGGGATGCACGTTTTAGCCCAACTTCATCTTCTACCATGTGATGAGTGCTCAGTTTCTTAAAGCGCTAAACCTCGGGGATTTCTCGGAGCTTGCTTCAAATTCCTTCTTTTCCTGCATTGGGTGGAGGAAAGAATGGTGTATTGGTAGAGGGCTTCATAGGGCACTGTACACTGGGGAGGACATTGAGATCCAAACCAAAGTTAAATGACTTGCTTAAGACCAGAACTCTGGTCTTTGGGGTCCAGATACAATGCTTTACCACATGGTCCCACTGTCTCTCAAAAGACAAGGAGGTTGCTGGCTGAGATAAGCCCTGCTCCCGCAGGGGCAGGGTCCGGGTTGACTTCTGTCTGGCCGTCTCTCAGGACACTTTTCTGCCCAGATTGCAGAGCTTCATTCCTATGAGATTTGTAGCGATTGCTCTCCCCACACCTGGTGTGTGACCCTGCGCTTGGAGTTATCAAACTTCCTCCTCTGTCTGAATTCTTCCATCTGCACGCTAGCGTGTGTGCTCCAGACGATGCATGGCCCTTGCTCTGGGCATCATCCTAAATAATGGGGGCCTTTTCTTACAAAACGCATAGCAGTAAAAGGCCCAGTTTGGATTTGAACTGGGAGTGAAGAGGATGAAGGGAGGAAGGAGAGAGAGGACCCCGTCTCTTCCCTCTGCTGTTGCCCTGATTCTGGCCACATTGATTTCTAGATGGATGACCCTCAGGGTGCCTTCCTGCCCGAGTCCGTGGGCCGAAGTTCATCGACCCCCTCCTTCCCCCGCAGTGGTCACCAGGGAGCTGCTTTCTACAGCGTCCCAGTTTCATCCGGCACAGGCTCGCAGATCCCTCTGTCTCCGAATATTTTCCTGGGAAACACCATATGTGTGAACTAAGTTTATAAAGCAGTACATTTAAGAATAAATTTCAAGATGCTATTTTTCAGCAGCCTATGAATCACTTCAACTCATTTGCAAAATAAACTGTTTGCCAGAGGAAATTCGTTTTTGATGACCATAGAGAGAATGAAAGTCGAAATAATGGGGCTTTTCCCTCCTGATAGTCATGAGCTATTCTGCCCGGGGGCACAAGAATGGGCAGCCGCATAGCTTATTAAACACAAACTCGTGAGTAAGAAAAATATACATCATATGTAGTACAGTGGATCAGACTCTAGTTTTCAGAGCTGCATGGCATTTTGTCACACAAGTTGGACTTTATTTTGGTCTTTTACCAGGAGTGGGAAGATGAATATTATAAATTAAAAAAAAAAAAAAGACTTTACAGAGTTGCTCTATGCCTTTTAAAAATGTCTTTATTTATTTTATTATTTTATTTTTCCATCACCTTTTATCCTTCTATGCCCTCTACCACCTCCACCCATTCCCCTCCTCCCCCACAATCACCACACTGTTGCCCCTGTCCAGTTCTCCCTCCCTCTCTCTTTTTTCCTCAATCCCTCCATCCCCCCAGCTGACTGCTTTCTGTCTATGAGTCTGTCTTTATAAGTATCTGTGCCTTAATTTACCAAAAAGCCACCTATCTTGCCACCTGATAATAAGAGGCATGTCTGCATGACCCTTCCTGTGGGGAATGTTGGATGAGAGCCTGCTACTGATACAGAATGTGGTTTGCGTGGGGATGATGGGTAGAGAGCGTGCACATGCAATGAAGAGCCAGACGCCATCCGTGTTGGCAGGTCGCAGATGCCTGGTTTGTATTTTATCATCTCTGGCTGCCTTGTTGTGGCTCTGTGATTGTCAGCTGCAATGTGCCTCTTCCATTCCCTGTGCTCAGCCTGTTGTTTTTCCTATCCCCATCTAGAGAAGGGAAGCGGGGCCAGCTAATGATGATAAAGGATATTTGTAAAAAGCAATCAGCACTACTTCGTCAGGAGCGGAGCCAGTATTTAGGCCATGCCCGCTGATCAGAGCCCTTTGAATGGATTTGCTCACTTCTGCAGGGCGCCTCCCACACTGTGCCTGGGAATTGTCTGGTGAAAGGCCGCAGGTCACAGACAGGTGCACCCGGGAACTGCTGACTGCTTCAAGATGGATTGCAGCAGGATAAAGACACTGCAGGAATGTGCTTGTTTACCTGCTGCAGTAATTGTACAAATTGTGCTGGTTTCTCTTTTCTAGCATGATTTCTTTGAGCAAGTTCAGATAAGGGTGTGTTTCTAAAGTCAATCCTGATTGGGCCACCGGGGATCAAACCAGTTGAGCTGAGTGATCAGTATATGAACCCTGTGTGAGACTCGAGTGTTATGAATGCTAGAAATAGGGTTTATATGCAGGCACGGAAGGGAAATGGGGTATCAGCACTGGGTTCAAAAGCAGGTCCCAGGTGTGTGCTGAATAGAGTTCAGTTGCTTCTGGCTTCCTGCAGACCACAGAGTAAGAAACATCTTGGCCCAGGCTAGCCTGGTTCCATACAGCTTAGAGAGTTGAAAGCAAGTAGGCTTGGGTTTGACTCAATGCCAGCATGCATGCTTAGCTGGTGCGCAGTGTGAAACAAATTTCTTTAAAAGTGTAAACACTGAGACGGCAGGCGCCAAATCCTGTTTGGTGCTTAAGGAATAGCCACAAATTACTTTATTGATTTTTAATTTGTTTACCTCCTGGGCCTTTAGCTTTTCCTCAAGACAGGCCCTGGGCAGAGTGTTCCAGGTAGGAAAGGGGAGGTTCTGGGGGGTTCCCTGAGCAGCAGTTTCCTGCGAACTTGGAGCTTGGAGATTGGGGTTAGACCCCAATCAGTAGCATGACGTTGTTAAAGGCACTGTCCTTGTTGGCATGATGGAGTTGCAGAACACTATGTGTGTGTCCAAGCCTGGCCATGTATGCTCATGTATGCACTACATGACAGAGTATGTGTGTGTGCACCTATGACATAGCACTTGACACACAGGACATGCTGGCCTTCCCCAGTGCTATACCTGAGGACGGGGCTGAGTTTCCTTCATCTTTTTTGTTGCTAATCCTCCTCTGAGGATATTTTTCCCATTGACTTTTAGGAAGAGTGGAAGAGAGAAGGAAAGACAGAGAGAAACACTGATGGGAGAGAAACACATTGATTGGTTGGCTCCTCATGCCCCCTGACCAGGGTCTGGGCTGGGGAGGAGTCTGCAACCAAGATATGTATCCTTGATCAGAATTGAACCCAGGACATTTTGGTCTGCAGGTCAACACTCTACTCACTGAGCCAAACGGGCTAGGGCCTTTCATCTTTTTATATCCCAGTGGCAAACATAGCGAGTACCCTCAGTGAGTTATAGAGATAATACCAGCTCGTAAGAAAGAAGCTCTGAGTGATAGCCCTAAATTAACTTCATGCCAAACTACAACTCCTACACAAACATGATCAACGAGCAATGAGAGGGATACTCTAAAAAAGGACCTGCTGTGGGTTAAATGCAAATGTGCACCAATAGCATGATTTGCCTTCTGATACAGTGTAATATGAAGTACACAATATCTCCTATGAAGTACTCTTTCTAAGCAACCTGAATTTAATTAACTTTTAGATATAATTTCACAGGAAATTCGGAGAATAAAGGAATAAAGTAAATAACACCAAAAAGAAATAATGATACAAACTAGACTGTGGGACACTCTATTAGGCATGTGGCCCACATGCCTAAAATAAGAGATTTAAATTAGAAACTTAAATGTTTTTCTCAAAAAATGAGGAGGGTGTTGGGAAAATGTTTCTGATTCTGAAAAACACTTAAGAGATATAACACCCAAATGTAGTATGTGCTCCTTTATGTGGAAGCCTCATTTGGAAAAGGAAAAGCCATAAAAGATACTGGGGCTAACTGTTCAAAGTGAAGCCCGAATTAGAAATTAGATGATACTAAACAATCTATAATAATAAAAATGTAATATGCTCATTAGACCAGATGTCCTTCAGGATGTCCTTCCTTCAAGACAAAACCATAGCAGGCAGGGGCTGTTGCAGAGGCTGCAGAAGGCCCCAGCCATGGCGGCAGTGGGCGGGGAGCCAGGGCCAAGGCCCTTGCATGAATTTCGTGCATTGGGCCTCTAGTCACATATAAAAAAAGCAACTGTTGGATCTAGATGGTGAGTATTCATTTTACCAATCTTTCTATTTTTCTGTGTGATCTTGGGGTTCTGGTTCACAATAGAGGAATCTTGAAGGCAAAGACCCTGAATATTGATTGCAATTATAATTTTGTCTGGATTCATCCTTTCCCCAACAGGTTTGCCCCCAGGTGACACAGACAAAAACCACCTCTCTCCTATGAGGAATGGAAACATATTTCAGTGTTTCCATTGAAGCTTAGTTTGCTTTTGCATCAAGAGTCATCTGCAAAAGCAACTGTCCCAATGTGCTCATAAGAGTCCATTAATAGTAACATTGTTTGTAAGGAAATAGTCTTGTTTCAATTTTTATTCAACTTATATTGAAACTAGGGGCCCGGTGCATAAAATTAGTGCACTGGGGGTGGGGGTCTTCAGCCCAGCCTGCCCCCTCTCACATATTGAGAGCCCTCAGGGTTGTCCTACTGACAGCTTAGGCCTGCTCCCTGCTCCCCTTGGGGAGTGGGCCTAAGCCACAGTCTGGCCTCCCTTTGTGGGAGGCAACCAGGCTATTCAGGGGAAGCCATCAGCCCCTTCACCCTGCTGCTGCAGCCACTGCAAGTCACCACAGCCATCAAGGTGTTTTTATCAACACGGACTTCAGTCCTTTTACCATGAAAAAATGACAACGTTTTTAGGCATTTTCAAAATGTGTCTTTCATAGTATATGACATTTCTTTCTTTTTTTCTTATCCTCACCTGAGGATATGTTTGCATTGATTTTTAGAGAATGTGGAAGAGAAGAGAAAAACAGAGAGAAACATCAAAGTGAGAGGAACATTTTGATTGGTTGCCTCCTGCATATGCCCTGACCTAGGCCCTGGCCAGGGAGGAGCCTGCAACCTAGGTACATGCCCTTGGTCAGAATTGAACCCAGACCCTGCAGTCGTCAGGCTGAGGCATTATGCACTGAGCCAAACTGGCTAGGGCAGGATATGACATTTCTTAGCCCTCCAGCAGTGGACCTTCATTCTTTTTCTCCAGGAGTGTGGTGGAAAAACACTAGATGCCTTTTTGAATTCTTATTACCCAAGTTACTAAGAATATTACCAGTGGCATATAGGGAGCTTAGCCAATGAATGGTCAGAAAAGGTGTTTCCTCTGTAGTTCACTCTGATCACCAGCTCCACCCCTGCTCCTCCAATCCCAGTTCCACCCCTGCCCAGGCCTGTAGCCTCTGGCCAAGGATACAGGCCTGGGCAGGGGACCCCCCAAGCCCCTCCAATCACCGGCTTCACAGAGCCCAGGCCTCTGTGATCACCGCTCTGATCCTGCCCCCTGCCATCTCTGACTCTGCCCTTGCCCACTGGCAGCCTCTGGCCAAGGCTGCAGGCCTGGGCGGGGATCCCCAGACCCTTGCTTTGCTGGCTCCACTGGTGCCCAGGCCCTTGCGATCTCCAGCCTTGCCCCTGCCCAGACCTGAGGCCTCTGGCCCAGGCCTTATGCCTGGTTAGGGCACCCTCATACCCCTCCAATTACCGGCTTTGCCCCTGCCCCCTTCGATCACTGGTTCTGCCTTTGCCCATGCCTAAGATTTCTGGCGAAGGCCGCTGGCCTGAGCAGGGGACCCCAACCCCCTCTGATTGCCTATTCTGCCCCTCAGTCCCCTCCTTCCCCCGCCACCTGCCTGGCAAACAGGCCTGACCACTTTAGTGGTGGGGCTGAGCCAGACTGGGCACCACCATCTTGTGGCTATGTTGGCGGCCATCTTGTGTCCATGGGGCGGCCATCTTTGTCACAGAGTGATGCCTAATTTGCATATTACTCTTTTATTAGATAGGATAGCAGTAGTGAACACATTGGAGTAACTGCTAACATATTACCAGGGAACCACTTAAAATGTTGTGTATAAGTATTCACCATTGAGAACTTTGGGGCACTGAGAGATTGGTTGCTTCAATTTTGATTAGTCAAAATCAGATGGGGATGGAGGATGGGGAGGGCAAAAGATGACCATTTGTGGCCTGGAGAGAAGGTGGAGGAGCATCCCTAAAATAAGATTGTAGAAAGTGATTAAGGGTTGTCACGTTACTGAGTGTTTCTTCCCCAAAGGGAATATTTGCATCTATGATATTTCTGCCTCAAGATGAATTTAATTTCAGGCTAATTGAGTCAGATTACAAATCAAATCTATTTAATGTAAACAGAAATCCAGTTAGGCTTCAACTTTTCCACCTGAGTGACTCTGCTAATTAAATTCCAGATTTATCACCTCTCTCTCTCTCTCTCTCTCTCTCTCCCTGACTTTCTCTTGAGTCAGACTGCCTGTGGTCAGTTCACCTCATGATTTTCAAAGATGGAGATCAGCCCTGATAACACCAGGCAATGCTCCAGCTTAGGGGATCAACACCTTGAAGGCCAACATTCACTCCTTTAACTTGATCTTCACCATGGCCAGTACAATAACACACATTGAGAAATACTTTTTCAAGTAATTAAAGACTCCATATCACATTTTTTGAAATGTGAATTAATTTTTGTAATACCCATTTCAATGTGCAAAGCATCTTGCTTACTATCTCATTGATCCTTACTTTAAAATGACCTTGTGCATCTCATCTGAAACACTAGGAAGAGCTTGCATATTAATAAAAGCTGGTGTTATTATTGTTGAAGTTCAAAGAGGTTAAAGGGACTATTTGATAATCACAGAGCTAGCTAGTGGTAATGCCACAAACATACATATGATGGTATTTGTCACTTAGGATGCCATGGCTTGTTTGGTTGTTTTTTAACTACTGCACTTCAAAGATTAAGTACTGCTAGCACTAATCATAAATCTTAAGATAATCTGATTTTGTAGTTAAAATTTTGAACCTAAATAATGAATGAAGAGAGTATCTGAGAGGCTGGTGGAGTCCTCTTGGGTGTTACAGTATTCTGTTAATTCTATCTCAGGGTACCCAATGTGCACATGGGAAGCAAAGTATCTCCCCTAGAAAAGGAATGTGTTTGTGTTCATTCTTGAACAGCCACTCCCTTGTCACCCTGACTCACCCTGATGTTTGCCTTTGGTGTGATCCTTGGTGAAGACAGCATGGTAGACTCATGTCCACATGTGCAGACCACACAGCAAAAATGCCCAGGCACAAATTGCTGTCACCAGTATAATCTTTCTACAACACACTTCTACACATGATGCTTCGATGGCTTTCCTGCTAAGCCACCTGGCCATGGCTAAATCTATGTTGTTTTAAGCCATTGAGTTTGTGGCAATTTGTTAAGCAACAACAGAAAACTAATAATTTTTGAAGAAAAGTTAGTTGAATGAAAAAAATAAATGACTGTAAATGAATGAATGAATGAATAAATTCAAGAGTTTCTGAAAGGAATTTCTGCTTTATACTCTTTTCTTGCATCTCATGTCTAACCACAATGGGAGATATTACCGTGTTCCCCGAAAGTAAGACATCCCCCCAAAATAAGACCTACTTATAGTTTTGCATCTCCCTGAAATATAAGGCACCCCCCAAAATAAGACCTCCCTGAAATTACGACCTCTCCAATAATAAGGCCTCCCCTGAACATAAGGCCTCCCCAATAATAAGCCCCCCGAAGCTACTGTAACTCGACTCTGGGCCGTAGCACATAGCTCACTGTTGGCCACAGCGTAGCCAGAGCAGACAGGAAGTGTGAGGTCTCTTTTAATCAGAGAGCCCACTGCCGCCAGGACAAGCTGCCACCTGCTGCTCGCTCTGCCCTGATGGAGTCTGGCTGACTCACAATTAGACAGTGAGATGCACAGGGCAGGAGTCGGGCACATTGTGTGGACACACAGGTAATAAATTTCCTTTTTTTTTTTTGTTCAACAATAAATGTGTACTGTATTCTTCTTCATGGAAAAATAAGACGTCCCCTGAAAATAAGACCTAGCGCATCTTTGGGAGCAAAAATTAATATAAGACACTGTCTTATTTTCGGGGAAACAGGGTATCACAGGTAATGGCATTGTTTAACATGCTTCAATATTTTGGGAGGATCCAATTAAAATGCAAAGGTTTTACCCAGGGTTCTGGGAAGGTGGTGAACTGATCTCCCCACATCCATTGACTGCCATTGTAGAGAGGGTAAGACTTGAGAAAATATAAGGGAAGAGAGGACTTTGTGGGGATGAAGGATTTGAAGAACCTTATTGACAGGATTCCTGTACATCAGCAGAGGGAAGGTCTTGGTTAGTCAGAGGGTTTCCCAACTGTGATATCCTGATAAGCCCAGCCTGACCTGGGAAGGGGACCATGGGCATGGGCAGGGTGGAGGAGGACAGTAATTATCAAAATTGTACCTCCCTGCCCAGGAACTGGCAGGATTTTTACAGAGTCTCTTATTTCTGTCTAAAGACAAATTCTTATCATTTTTAGAACAAAAGTTCAGGATAAAAGTATTTTTTATTCAATATATATTTTACTTCCCAGTGAATGACATGCCCTCTTTTAACTTTAATTAGAAACCAAACTGAATAAAATACTTGACTTTGACATATTGTAGTGATTTAAAAGAACTTTTCAACTCCAGTACCAAAAACATGAAACAGTAATTGAAAAGGCTGTTAGCATGGCCCTCCCACCACCTCTAGGGCACAGGGAAAGGCTAAGTTAATCAAAATGGTAATCGTGCCGCAAATCAATTACTACTTAGGGTTATTTCTACTAAAGTTGAACATAAAACTCTTCACATCTCCTAAACCACCATCTAATTGTGTGTTTTTTGTTTTGTTTTGTTTTTGTGTGTGTTTTTTAAGCCATCCCTGCCCTGGCCAGGGCCTCATTTGTTGGAGTGTCATCCTGTACACCAAAAAAGTTGTGAGTTCAATTCCCAGACAGGGCACAAACTTAGTTTGCACTTCAGTGCCTGGTCAGGGTGCAGACAAGAGGCAACAGATTGATGTTCCTTTATCTCTCTCTCTCTGAATTTATAAACATATTCTTGAGTGAGAATTAAAAAAAAAAAACACCCACGCCTTATAAGACACACACTCACACACATCTTGTCATGAGCTATTAGCCGAGAGACAATCATCGCCCCCATTTTCTCAAACAGCATGTATCATTCATACAGAGCCAGAGAATAATTTGAATGAAATTGAATGAGATTTTTCTTAGCTTCAAATGAATTGGAGTGAGAGATCATAATGCTTTCTATTTTTTTCCTATTCTACAAGCTCAATGCTTACTTTAAAAAACAAAACAAACAAAAAGCTCTTCCTAGTGTTTCAGATTTAAATAGACTTTATCTCACCAGTTTGTAAGTTTTAACTACTTCTGATTCTTTTAGCTGTTCAAAGGGCTTCCAGAGATTTTCAGATCTCCCAGTTAGCTGAGATCCAGCCCACAAGCATCAGCAAAAGCAGAATGTTGCCTGGCCCTCTCCAGAGGACCTCTTGGTCTCCAGGTCTCCATGTTGGAACTGCATCTCTCTGTCCAATTAAAAGATTAAAAGCCAAATATTTCAATCAAATAAATTACTTTAATAAAACATCTCCTGAGAAAGAAAAAGAAGGAGAGAGAATACTTGGGTACAAGTTCCAAGCAAACCTTGACACAGATATAATTTTACACTAGACTGGAACCATGTTTTATTTGCTACTGTGATTTATTTTTGCCAGGACTAAAAAAATCAAACCAAACCAAACCAAAAAAACAACAAAAAATAAATGCTTTGGGGAGAATAAACATGAACATTCTAAATTAAGTTGCACAAAATTTTTTTTTACACTTTCTACTCAAGTGTCTGTATGCATTTTCCATCATCTGTCATATTACCTATGAAGTTGTAGCTCGTTGCTTTATATTCCATGCCTTTTCAGATACAGATGTATGGTTGAAAATTGCAGCTCCTATTTTCTTAATGCTGAGTATTTGATTCTATGCCTCTTGAATTTCCTCATCTCACCAGTTTTTCTCAGTTCCCCAATTCCTGTTTAGTTTTGCCCATAAATTCATAACTATGGGATTGTTTTCATTGGGAAAGTTACCCATAGTTTATCTGTACTAATAAATTATGAAATTCTTGCTCATAGCCTGTTAATTTTTTAATCTAATGATTTTTCTAACAACAACAAAATGACATCACAGGTAATTCTTAAGCAAATGGAAATGATCCTCCCTTAAGATCACAGGTTCAAGAGGACAGAGGGAGGACAATATGCTTAGAACAATCTACTTTACCAGAAGTTCTAGAATTATTTATTTTAAATAAAAATAATATGATATTAGGTAGAAAGATTTAGCTCTGAAAAAGCCCATTAAAGAAATTTGTCATTGCTTAATCTTCTCTCAAATGCTTCTACAAGGGACCTCTGACCACAGTGTTTTAGTCAAAGCATATGTGGGCAGCCATCTGCACAGTAGCACCAAATATAAATTTCAAGGGGAAGAAAGAAAGCCACATTTGGAAGATAACTCAACTACAGACTTTAAATATTTAGAACAGATTGTGTCTCTAGACTCCGAGTAAGTTGTGAAACTCAGAAGCTCTATCAATAAGTAATGTTGAAACTTTGACCTCTATTTTTCTGAATTTCTGTTTCTGTCATTTTATCTTTTTAAGTCTTCTTATTGATTTACTAGAAGCCCAACACGTGATTGAAATCACACGAGGAGGCGCCTTGCCTCCCGCTTCCTTGTGTGGCCACCCTTGCATGCCTCGCTGCCTCCTGCTGATCAGTCATTACCACATGACAGCATGATGGCCATTAGCATATTAGCTCTTTATTATCTAATCTAATAAAAGAGTAATATGCAAATTACCATCACTCTGAGACACCTAAGCCATGCCCACCAGCCAATCAGAATGGCTGTATGCAAATTAATCCAGCTAAGATGGCGGCCAGCGGCCACGGAGCTAGCGCAAACAGGAGGCTTCCACTGCACTGGCATTGAAATTGAAACTGCCTGCCTAGGCCGGCTGGGCCTCTGCTCAAGGCAACAAAGTTTCAATTATAGAAGATAAATAAACCCAAGAAACCTGATTCTAGCCAGCCTCGCTGGGACATTGGGTCAATGGGAGCTGTGGGCAGCCTGAAAATGTCCCTCAGCCCCTCACCCAGGCTGGCCAGGCACGCCAGCAGGTGGACATCCCCCGAGGGGTCTCAGACTGGGAGAGGGCACAGGCTGGGCTGAGGGACCCCCCGAGTGCACAAACTTTTGTGCACCGGGCCCCTAGTATAGGATAAAGTTGAGTTAAGCCCTGACCAGGTGATTCAGTTAACCAAGCACCATGCACCAAAAGGTTGTGGGTTAGATTTGAGGTCAGGGCACATATCTAGGTTGCAGGTTCCATCCCCAGTCTGGTCTTGTATGGGAGGCAACCAATCAATGTTTCTCTCTCTCTCTTTTTCCCCCTACATCTTTCTCTCAAAATGAATTTAAGAAAACACATTCTCAGATACAGTTAAAAAAATTAAATTAATACTCTTCTCAGCCTACCAAGTGTTGGTATTATGAGGATAAAGAGGAAATTACTCTGAATTACCTAAAACATGACATTTATCATTCAACAAATATTCATTGAGCACATATTTCATTCTGTTCTACTACAGTCAGTTTAGCAGAACCCAACATTCTTTAATGTGACTCAGTTCCTATGCAATTGACCAATAAGGAATTGACGTCAGTTTAACACACACATCACGTTGGCAAATAGGCGATTTTTCCAGTGTAATAATGTTCTGACAAGATACGGAGCCAGCTTTCTCACAATTAAATAAGTCTTTGCAATGTTGAAGACCTTAATGAAAAAGTTGGAGTCATGCAGCAACCTCTTCTGCAAGAAGCGGCTGCTATAGTGGTTTCAAGAACAGCGACATTTTTCAATATGTCAATTGTTCTGAAACACTAGTTGCATTAGAATCTCCTGGAAAATTTGTTAAACCACAGATTGCTAGGCTCCTCCTCTTTTTCCACCCCTATCCCCAGAGCTTTAAGATTCAGTGAGTTGAGGGCCGCTTAAGAATTCTGCCGCAGCCAATGTGGCTCAGTTGGTTCAGTGTTGTCCCATGCACCGAGAGATTGCCAGTTTGATTCTAGTCAGGGCACATTCCTGGGGTTGCAGGCTTGATCCCCTGTAGGCAGTCTGTAGGAGGCAGCTGACACCCTTGCTTCTCTCTCTCTCATTGATGTTTCTCTCTCTCTCTCTCTCTCTCTCTCTCTCTCTCTCTCTCTCTCTTCCCTCTCCCTTCCTCTTCTCTAAAATCAATAAAAACATATTTTTAAAAAAGAATTTCATTTCTAACAAATGCCTGCATGATGCTGAAGCAGCTGAGGGCCACACCTTAAGAACCAGTGCATATGTTATACTGCCTAGGGAAGCTGTGAATGCAGATGAAGAATTTACAAAGGCTGTTTTTTTTTCTATGTCAACAAATATTGACTATGAAGAGGCTATGTATGTTATGTTAATGAAACTGGACTCTATCAGAGCACATGTCTTTACGGGACCAACATCTTGAGGGAGGAAACAGGAGTCCTGGAGTTTAACACTGCTATGCTGTCTGGACTGTGAATCTAAACACAAATGTCAGTGGAGATTTAACTGTGCTACTATTTTTAAAACAAGTTGCTATTATATTTGTTACTTCTTTGATGACAAAGTTTTGAGTGTTCTGCTTTAACCCTATTTTTTCCATAAGTCTAATAGCTTTTAGCATGTAATTTATCAGAGCATAAGGCTTTTCAGGACCACAAATAGGGCATTCAATTAGATAATTAATAAAATAATTATGTTAATAAAGTGATGATTAATAAGACTAAAATTAGCACAATAATGTAGTTTACTAGAGATATATAAAGAAATTCTTATAAAATCTATGGTAATGACCCAAGAGTAGAAGATGAAGAACCCATGAATGGAGGTGGAGTTGATGAAGTAGAAGTTGTGTGAGCCTAATAAATATACCTTGCAAAACTGTGTTAAATGCCTTCCCTGATTTATCAAACCACCACCTGCAGCAGCTGAGCTAGACCAGCCTGCAGTGCTAAAGCTTTGGCGATTACAAAGTCTTAATTGGGGCAGAAAATCTTCAGGTATTTTGCTGATAAAACAAACTGCTACATGTCTCCTTAAACAATCCTGCTTTCCTTGAGCATATTTTGAACATGGTTTTTCTTTCCACATGCTTACCTTTGGGGCTCTCCATTTCAGTTTTGCCAAGCAGTTTGCATTCTGTTCAGTAGGGACACCTGTTCATTCCCCTGGAAAGAGCTCAGTTGAAGGTGCTCCTGGGAGGCTACGGAGGAGAGAAAGGATGGCAGTGCTGGTAAGAAGTGAGGAAAGAGCTGCAGGAGAGGGTCCCTGGAGTTTGCCCCGAGTCCTGACAGAAGCCGTGCCTTCCATCTATGAATGAAGCAAAACTGCAAGCCCCTAAAGCTAAAGGTAGAGGAGATAGAAGCGATGGCTGTTCTTACCTGTGTAGTAAATACCAGTTTTCTGTGTTCTCTTACCCATGTATCAGAGGGTCAGGTTATAGGAAGTCCATCTTTGGGGTCACTAGCACTTCAGTAGTTTGCTGAATGGGTAATTTATCTGAATGGAGAATTTGTCTAAACTTAGCTGAATGGAGAATTTATCCTTGGACCATGATGTAAAAGAATGTTAATATTTAACCCTGTGTAAGCTTCCAGTAGCTGATTTGGCTAAACCAAGACAATGAGGGAATTGAGTGAAAACTTGAAAATGTGTTTCTCAAATGAGTTAAGGTGGGGGAATTAGAGGCACAAGCTGTCAGAAAAGAACTTACTAGTTAAATAATGAAATTGGGATCTTAATGATGAAGGAAAGTTATTTTGTGTTTCCTTTTGTGTGTTTTTTTTTACACAATGGTGTTTATATAAACTCCACAGTTCTGTGCTGGTGGAGTAGTTTGTGGGGAGCGGCTACAGTGTTTGGACAAGTTCAAGCCTCGAGCTAATGAGGGGGCACAGTCCTCTCATGGCCACATGCAAGTCCCAGTTTGGAGGGCAGAGCCTCCCAACACAATTATAGCCAACAGCTAAAGTTATAAGCTTGAACCTATGGTCTGAATACATGGCCCCATGTGCCTGAGTGATGTGGGCTCGATAGAGTTCAGGTGCATGTAACTGAGTACAATCGAAACACACCAGAATGTTGTAAACATCTTGACCACACCATTACTTTGCCTTGTGTAATCTAATCTAATAAAAGAGTAATATGCAAATTGACCCTTGCTCTGTTACACCCACAAAGCATGCCTACAAGCCATACCTACCAACCAATCAGGAGCAAATATGCAAATTAACTCAACTAAGATGGTGGCGGCCACGGAGATGGAGTTGCCCTGGGGAATGGAGGAAGCCAGGGCCCTGCAGGCCCTGAGCTCTACTCAAGGCTATAAAGTTTTAATTATAGAAGATAAACCCCAGATACCTGCCAGGCTGGGCAACCCAGGCTTTGAGAGACCAAGGCAACAAAGTTTCAATTATAGAAGTTAAATAAATCCCAGATACCTGCTTCCAGCCAGGCACCCCAGTAGGGACCCAAACCCTGAAGGGGCTGTGGGCAGCCTGAAATGGCCATTAGCCCCTCAGCCAGGCTGGCCAGGCACACCAGCAGGTGGACATCCCCCGAGGGGTCCCAGATTGCGAGAGGGCACAGGTTGGGCTGAGGGACCCCCCTGAGTGCACAAATTTTTGTGCACTGGACCTCTAGTCTGCTATAAAATAAAGACACGGCTTATAGTCCATGGAGCTGTCTCTCTCTTTCAGAGAGGAGAATGTCCTGCCGAGACCCAGCTTTCATTCTCTTGTCTGTCTTTTTTCAATCCTTCACCGCCCCGCCTTGGGCTGGGCTCACTGAACCTGACTGAGCTAGCGAGGCACATAAGGTACCCAATGTGTGGCTGAGTATGCCATGGCCATGCCAGCCCACTAAGTGGTTATTGTAGGTTTAGAGAAAAGGAGTACTAGTATAAGCACTTCTGACTTAATTGAAATGTCCACTTTAAGTAAGCATTCCAGCTCCTGTGGTGTTGACAGCCAAGGGCTCAATAGCTGGAAGTAAACTATGTGACAATGATCAGATTAACCTTGAGAGACCTAAGGTATGCAATAGTTATAAATGTAGTAAGTTCTCCAACTGCTATCATCTTAATCAAACCTCCCTGAGTGTAGGCATTTTTCAAGCAATTAAAATGCAAGATAATTTACTTGCATATTTAATCTATATGATATGTAACTAGAACCTGTGTTTCAAAATGTATTTTGACATGAATTGGAGTCTTTATTAGAAACATTCCTTACCATGATATAGAGCCATAGTTCCCATTAGAATCACCTGGAAGTCTGCACCACCAACCCCCACCTCCCACCTCCCACCTCCCACCCCAACCCCCAGACACTCTATTGGAACTTGAATTTCTTACAAGTTGCCAGGTGATATTGAAACTGGTGGTTGGGGACTATACTTTGAGAAGCATGTTCACATAGAAAAGAGATGGGTGGTAAGAGACTCCACTAGGAGTTATGGGAGCTGGTGTCCCTTGTAATTAGCTATCAACAACCAAGGTCAAGCTACTTGGTTTTTGAAGGGTTGTTTGATGACTTCTTACAATTCTGTGTTTGAGTTTCTTTTTTAAAAAATATCCTTTTATTGATTTCAGAGAGGAACGGATAGGGAGAGAGAGATGGAAACATCAATAAGGAGAGAGAATCATTAATCAGCTGCTTCCTGCATGCCCCCTACTGGAGATGGAGCCACGTGTCCTTGACCAAATTGAACCCAGAACCCTTTAGTTCACAGGCTGATGCTCTATCCACTGAGCAAAACCAGCTAGGGCTGTGTTTGAGTCTTGTGAGAAATTACTGGCAAATAGAGAATTCTGTTTGACAGTTCTGGTTAATGGTACTTTATCAATTCTTCCTGAAACTTCTGCCTGACAGTGAATGTTTTCCCCTAGAATGCTTGAAGAAAAAACCCCCACAAACTTAACTTGTCAACCAATCTACACTAATAAAAGAGAAACATGCAAATTGGTGTCACTCCACTATGCCTACCAGCTATTCAGGATGAGTATGTAAATTAACCCAACAAAGATGGTGGTTAATTTGCATATGTAGGCATGGAGTGAAGACTGAAGACTGAAGACGACTGAAGACTGAAGAGGTTTGGCTTCTCTACTGCAGCCAGAGCGGAGAAGCCAAGCCTTGCTGCTGAGGTCAGACCAAAGGCCTGGGTTCCAGGTGCTGGCAGCCAGGGGAAGGAAGGCCTATTGCACAAATCTTCATGCAATGGGCCTCTAGTTATTTCATAATCAACAAATGTTCAATTTTAGATCAATAAATTATGTCTTGGGAAAGAGCTGCTTTAATCCAACACTACTTTATCTAGGCATTTTAAGGGACTAGGAAGGCTTGTTGTTTATTTTCTTTTAGATTGTGCCACATATGTTTAAAGTCACTGAGCAATAAATTACATAAAATCTCATTTGCCAAAGGAAAAGAAAGCAGCAACACTGATCTTGTATTTCAGGCAAGAACAGAAAAATAGCAGGTAACTTGGTAGAACTGAGAAACCATTATTTACAGCATCATTATGTTAATTGATTATTCTGGATCTGAACTATCCCATTTCTAAATAGTCAGGATAGTATGGGTGTAGGGTAAATGCCCTACTTGAGATTTGAACTCCTTGAATGTTTTTTTAATATATTTTATTGATTTTCCACAGAGAGGAAGGGAGAGAGATAGAGAGTCAGAAACATCAATGAGAAAGAAACATCGATCAGCTGCCTCCTGCACACCTCCCACTGGGGATGCGCCCACAACCAAGGTACATGCCCTTGACTGGAATCGAACTCGGGACCTTTCAGTCCGCAGGCTGACGCTCTATCCACTGAGCCAAACCAGTCAAGGCTGAACTCCTTGAATGTTGTTGTTACATATTTTAAATTATATATATATATACTAAAAGCCTGGTGCGGGGTGGTAGTGGTGCAGGGTGCGGGGGGGGGGTCCCTCAGCCCAGCCTGCCCCCTCTCACAGTCTGGGACCCCTCAATGAATGTCCTATTGATGGCCACAGTCTGGCAGCAGAAGCTTAGAGCAGGTGCTGTGTGTGTGTGTGTGTGTGTGTGTGTGTGTGTGTGTGTGAGTGTGTCCCCACCTAGGGCCTGCCCCCAGGTGCATAGGAGGCTCAGAGCAGGCGCCCCATGTGTGTGTGTGTGTGTGTGTGTGTGTGTGTTTGTCTTGTCTGTCTGTCTGCTGGGGGCTTGGAGCAGGCACCCCTCTGTGTTGATCTCTCAGGCTCCTGGTCTCACCTGCGTGTTGTTCTCTCCCTTGAGCTGTGGTCAGGGCTGGGTGCTACCTGCCAGCCATGCTTGCCTGCTCCTGGATCACCATGGCAACCAAGGAGCAAGCCCTGCTGCTTGCTGCCTGCGGGCTGTGTGTACCTGCTTACAATCTGATCATGGTGGCAACAGGGAGCAAGGCCCTGCTGCCTGGCCCTGCCTGGGAGGCCCTCCTGGGGCCTGCCTGTTGGTGGTGTTTGCCTGCTGGAGGGCAGCTGCTCATGGGTTGCTGAGGCAATGCCTGCTGGGCTCACATTGCCAGGGTGACCCCACCAGCATCCTGCCCCACTGCTATGGGTGCCGCCATCTTTGTCACAGAGTGATTGTTAATTTGCATATTACTCTTTTATTAGATGGGATATATATATATAAATTTTTATATTTATGTACTTTGAAAATAATTTAAACTTACTTAAAATTTGTACGTATGTAAATTTTGATATATAAATTTAAAAACATTTTATTGTGGTAAAATATATATAACATAAAATTAACCATTTCAATCATTTTTAAATATACAATTCAGTAGTATGAAGTATAACCATAATTGTGCAGCCATCACCACCATCCACCTCCAGAACTCTTTATCTTTCCCAACTGAAACTCGCCACCCATTAAACAATAGATCCCCATTCCCTCCTTCCCACAGCCCCTAGCAACCACCATTCTACTTTCTGTTTCTATGCATTCAACTACTCTAAATACCTCATGTAAGTGGAAATCGTATAATATTTGTTTTGGGGTTTTTGTTTTTGGTGACTGGCTTCTTTCACTGATGTCCTTGTGGTTCTTCCATGTTGTGCATGTATCAGAATTTTCTTCCTTTTTAAGGCTGAATAATATTATAGGGTATGTAGGGAACACATTTTGTTTATACATTTACCCATCAACAGACATTTAGGTTGCTTCTAGCTTTTGGCTACTGTGAATAATGCTGCTATGAACATTATACAAATATCTGTTCAAGTCCTTTGAATGTTGATTTATTTAGGGATTGTTAAGCATTGGTGCATGATTCAGTAACATAAAAACAGAATTTAGAAGTAATTCTCAGGTTTCTTACCTAGATCCAGCATATAATATTACTCCTAATAAATCTCCTCTGGCTAAATAAATGAATTCCCATGGGCTATTCTACCTTTTCCTCAGACTATAATCCCAGACTAATGAATGGTTTTACCTGGGGAATATAGACACATATTTCTTTAATTGGAGCCATCAGGGCATCCTTCTAGAAAACCAGTTTGAGTATCATTTTATTGATTTTATTTTCAGTTGAGCATGGACCAGAAAGAGAATGGTGACCAACTTTTCTTTATGGATACTAATAGGAAAATGTTTGGTTGTATCTGGCCATTTCTATGCTAACCCTCCCTCATTTCTTCTTTAATCATCATTTTGGTTTAAAACCTTCTACAAAACCAAAATCTTTTGATTGGAGGGGAAAAGCCATTAAGTTTGCCAATAGACTAGGAAGATATTTTTTTCTATAGTTGTGACTAAAATTCCAACCCCATGTAAAAGTTCTCTTATTTCTGCAAAATAATTTCATCTCACATTTGGAAAAGAATAAATATCACATAATGTGGTGCATTTAGAAGATACATGAGCAAAGTAAAACAAACTGGAACACATTTATGAGGACTATCAAACCACAAGCTGAGCACACTTTAAAATTACATTGGTACTAAGAAAAGAAACAATTAAGGCTAATATGTAGAATATAGATTTTCAATAAGGTAGGACCAATTATCTCTCAATTTTAAATAATGTATTCTGTGTAAAATAATAATTGCTTATAACAATAATCCAAGAAA
>PVJC01009729.1:5849-45375 GCA_004026665.1 Murina feae
GGGGGGGGGGGGGGGGGGAGTGACTTCCTCAGCCCAGCCTGCCCCCTCTCACATATTGGGAGCCCTCAGGGGATGTCCTACTGATGGCTTAGGCCCACTCCCTGATCCCCTTGGGGAGCAGGCCTAAGCCACAGTCTGGCCTCCCTTTATGGGAGGTGACCAGGTTAATCAGGGGAAGCCACCAGCCCCATCACCCCGCTGCTAAAGCCACTGCCAGTCACCACAGCCACCAAGGTGTTTTCATCAACACGGACGCCAGTCCCTTCACCATCAAGAAATGACAACTTTCTTTAAGCATTTTCAAGATGTGTCTTTCATAGGATATGACATTTCTTTCTTTCTTTCTTTCTTTCTTTCTTTCTTTCTTTCTTTCTTTCTTTCTTTCTTTTAATCCTCACCTGAGGATATGTTTCCATTTATAGAGAATGTGTAAGAGAAGGGAAAAACAGAGAGAAACATCAAAGTGAGAGGAACACTTTGATTGGTTGCCTCCTGCATGAGCCCTGACCTGGGCCCCAGCCAGGGAGGAGCCTGCAACCTAGGTGCATGCCCTTGGTCAGAATTGAACCCACACCCTGTGGTCAGTAGGCTGAAGCATTATGCACTGAGCCACACTGGCTAGGGCAGGATGTGACATTTCTTAGCCCTCCAGCAGTGGACCTTCATTTTTTTCTCCAGAAGTATGGTGGAAAAACCCTAGATTGCCTTTAGGGATTCCTATTACCCAAGTTACTAAGAATATTACCAGTGGCATACAGGGATCTTAGCCAATGAGCAGTAAGAAAAGGTGTTTCCTCTGTAGTTCACTCCGATCACCGGCTCCACCCCTGCCCCTCCAATCCCAGCTCCACCCCTGCCCAGGCCTGTAACCTCTGGCCGAGGCTGCAGGCCTGGGCAGGGGACCTCCAAGTCCCTTCAATCACCGGCTTCTCAGAGCCCAGGCCTCTGAGATCACCAGCTCTGATCCTTCCCCCTGCCATTGCCGGCTGTGCCCTTGCCTAACTGGCAGCCTCTGGCCAAGGCTGCAGGCCTGGGCAGAGGACCCCCAGACCCCTGCTTTGCTGGCTCCACCAGTGCCCAGATCCCTGTGATTGCAGGCTCTGCCCCTGCCCCTCCAATGACTGTCTCTGCTGAACCCAGGCCCCTGTGATCTCTGGCCTTGCCCTTGCCCAGGCCTGAGGCCTCTGGCCCAGGCCTTATGCCTGGGTAGGGCACCCTCATACTCCTCCGATCACCAGCTCTGCCCCTTCCCCCTCCAATCACTGGCTCAGATCCACTCTTGCCCATGCCTGAAGCCTCTGGTAAAGGCCTCTGGCCTGAGCAGGGGACCCCCAGCAACCTCTGACCACCTGTTCCACCCCTCGGGCCACCCGCATCCCCTGCCACCTGCCTGGCTAACAGGCCTGACCACTTCAGTGGTGGGGCCAAGCCAGACTGGGTGCCGCCATCTTGTGGCTATAGGTGCCTCATCTTGTGTCCATGGGGGAAGCCATCTTTGTCACGGAGTGATGCCTAATTTGCATACTACTCTTTTATTAGACAGGATTACATTGTGAAATGAAGGGTTGCAATAAGGTTTAGGGATGGGCACCCTAATGTCCATTTGTAAGGAATTGGGAAAAGAGATAAAAGGAGGGTTTCTTATTGTAACTGCCATTCTTTAGACTCTACATTCCTGTGCTTTTCAAAGGCCTTCTCATTTTCACCCTTGCCGGGTGTTCGGTTGGTTGGTACACCATCGTCAGGTACACCAAAAGGTTGTGGGTTCAGTTCCAGGTTAGGGCACATACCTAAATTGCAGCTTCAATCCCGGGTAGGGGTGCATATTTGGGATGCCAACTCAGGGTACAAACTGGAGGCAACCCCTATCTCTCTCTCTCTCTCTTTCTCCCCAGTTCTTCTCTCTAAAATCAATAAACATCCTCAGGTGAGGATTAAAAAAAAAAAAAAGCCTTTTGTTTTCTGTGTCTGGGATGTGGGCTATTTCAGGGTCACTGGATTTATTTCACTTGGTACCTGGACTGACTTGAAACTGTGTGTGTGCAAAAGAACTATTTGGAGAAGAAATAACCTAGACTCCCCTCACTCCTGTCCCCCATCTTGACATGCAGAGCTCGTTCTCCTCAGCAGCTGGTCAGCCTCACAGACCTCCAGTTCGCTTTTCCTTCTGCCAGGAGAGCCCACAGGCGTGGGAGGGACTTGGTCCATCAGGAGAGAGTGTGCACACTGGGAACTCTGACCCTTAAGAGGATCATAAAATCAATTTGCTTGGTCCCAATCTAGGATTATTTTAATAAAATAACATGGAAGGGCCTAGAAAATACCTAAGTATGCCAGGTGTAGAAAGGATAAGTATTGCTTTGTAACTCAGTGTGGCAGGTCATTGTGATAACAAATGTATTCACTGAGGTGTGACAAATACACAGCTAAGTGCTTAAATCTGAAGTGTACAACTTGGGGAGATTTTACACGTATGTGCACAGTTAAGTGCTTAAATCTGAAGTGTACAACTTGGGGAGATTTTACACGTATGTGCACCCACACAACACTCCCAACCCAGGGGATTTCCAGCCCCCAGAAGGGCCCCTCCTTTGCTCTCCCCATGCAAAGGGAAAATAGGTGGTTTGCTCTGGGTTACACTGAAAAGAACTGGAAACCCTGAAAGAGAGCCACTCTAGGTGGAAGGTTATTCCCGGGCTCCACCCCCTGCTCCATCAACTGCTCTGAGCACCGATTGGTCCCAGAGAAGAAAAGGAACCAGTTGCTGGTGTGCACATGGCCACAGAGGCTGCCTACGTGACAGTCACCAGGGGCTAGGCAGCTCCAGTGGCAGGGCAGCTTCCAAAGTCCTGGTGGGTCACTGCTATTTACGGCCAACCTTTCCGGTTTGAGGTGCCTGCCCCAAGGAGGGCTATTTTTAAGCGGGAATATGCCTGCCGGGTTTGCTGGTTGGCATATTAAGCTGATGTGGATAGAAAGTGAGATTATCTAGCAATCTGCTTCCCCCATGAATGTGGTTTCCCTGAATCGGCCCGGGGCAAGGTGGGAGGAGGTCCCTAGTCCCTGGCTCAGAGCTTGATTAGCAGCAGGAGAGCAGGAGCTTTACACATCTCTTCCTCTCAGACCTGGGCGGCTGGGGCAGGGGTCATTCTGCAGTCCTAACCACAGCCCCAGGGGTGGTGCTCCTGAGGGAAGTAGAAAAAGGCCCCTAACATGTGACAGTTTCCTGGCAGGCCCTCCCACCTTGATGCGGGGTCTTGCAGGACTGGGCAGCCAGTGAGCTGGGCTGCAGGCCCCCACACCCCTCCCAGAGCCCGGGGGAGGCAGCTTCCAGGACTTTGGGCGAGGGAACCATTTCAGAGAAAGGGCAGGTGCTAGAAAGAGCGCAGGGCTGGTGGCAGAGAAGTCAGGCGCTGGCCTTCAAGGGCACAGCTGGGGGAACAAGTGTGGCCAGAGATCCTGGATGGGATTGGCCAGAGGGGCCCAGCCCCGCCCCGCCCGCGCCTTGTCCCGCTGGGCCCTGCCAGCTCGCGTTACACACCGCTTGGCTGTGTGCTTGCGGCAGGACGCGAGAGACTCCGGCTCCAAGGTCAGTGAGACCAGGAAACTCAGCTTTCTGCCTCTTTAGTGGGGGCACTGCTAGAGACAGGGGCGACCTGGTGAGATGTGGCCCCAGGGCTGGAGGCCGGGAACACCTGCAGGACGGTTATCTTGGCACTTTGGTGGTAACTAAGCAGCCCTGGGCTGAAGGGTCCTCTGTCCCCTGCAGGGGCACCGGTACAGAGGACAGGCCCTTCCCGTGGGACAGCTCTGCGTGAGGTGCCAGAACCCCACCAGCACCCTGCTTGCCTTGCTTGTTTTTGATAGAGAATCAGGATTTTTTTTTCTTAATGGAAAAAAAACACACACATGTAAATGCCACTGAATGTGGGATTTTTAACCTTCAACTTTCCCTCCCTTGTAATTTACAGAGACTAATGGGTTTGTTTCTGGGAGAGGTTTTCCTCAGCAGCAAGAACAGGTGCAAGTCACTGGCTTGGGATATACTAACTGGAAAATGAACTTGGTGAGGCCCCCAAAAGGAGCTCACTTCAAGTCGGCCTGATAGCTGGATCCAATTTAAAGTGGCTCACATTATTGCTAGAGCATCATTCTTGAAATGACTAATACGTTAATAACGAACTAAGTACTGTTTCTTGCCCACTGGAGGGGAGAACTGCTGGGCGTTGCCTGTATGTGTTTGGCTGGTTGGCTCTCAGTGAGCTGCTGTCAGCCCTGTTCTTGTTTCGTGAGTGGGTGACATCTGTGCCTTTGAATGACCTGGTGCATGTGGAGAACAGGGCAGCTCTGGTGAGGATTTGCCAGAACAAGCCAAACCCTCCGGCTCTCTGTAGTGCTGCCCTTCAGGCCTTCCTGCTCTGCGACCCCCCACAGAGTCAGCTGGGGCCACGGCATGGTGGTTAATGCCCCCAGGACAAGGCTATGCTAATGCCACTGGTGTGCTACTGCCAGAGGGCTTTCTTCCTGCCTGCAGCTCTCACACTTCCCATGCCTAGTGTCCTTGGGATGTTCTCTTGTGGAGAACAAGACCACACAGGAACTTGACTGACCGGGGGCTCCCTGACCCAGAGGGCTCTTCCAGAGATCTGGGTGTTACTGGGCTGTGTAAGCACCCGCTTCCTCCTTTGCATCTATAAGCACCTCTTCCAAAGACCCGGCCTTCAGCACTAAACCTCCAGTGGGTTATGGGTTAAGGCACCATCCCAGCAAAGCACAGGAATGCCACATGCTCCTGTGTACTCTGCCAGCTTCAGGATCAAATCACATCCTCTGAGAATGGGCCAGGTGGATTTTCCTAAAGGACCGGCTGAGGAAGGTTCAGGAAACCGTGAGGGTGGGGAGAGGATAAGCCATGGGGACTCGTGGGTGCTCAGAGGCAGGAGGGGGATTGGTTTCCAGCTCGGAGGCTCTGGGTCTCCCCCTGTGCTGCAGCTTAGAGAAGGACCCCATTGTCTTCTCAGAGAAAACCAGGTAGGAACGTGTGTATCAAACATTCTTGGAGTTCCTGCCCACTGAGTCAGGAATCCCAGAGGGAGCCAGTCTTGAAGGTGACTGCTGGAGGTCATCTACCCTGCCTGAGAAGCCACAGAGAATCCTAGCCTTGGGCAGGCAGGGAGGCACCTACTCCTTTACAGCATTTCAAAGGACTAGATGTTTCCAACTTCCTATTTTCTTAAGAACAATTTACCCTTGGAGAGGAGTTTGGTAATGGTCTTTTGTCTTCCTCACACGGAATCCTAGGAAAAGCCTGTCTTGTAAGTAAAGGCTGTAAACGTCTCCTGCCTATGACTGTCGACTTGCTGAATAAGACAGATGCCCAAGAGTGCCCAGTAGGGGATGAGTGATGTGAACCCTTTGCTCTCTCAGAATGGGAGGAGACAGCCGTTTTCTGCTGGCCTAGGAGGCTGGCAACCGTGGGAATTGGTTCAGAGTGTTCTGCGGACCTGGCTCAACCCTGGACATCCACTATTTTGGGGGTGATTCTTTCTGGGTGGAAAGCTGACACGTGGTCTTGCCACTGCCCTCCATCCCCAAGGAACTCAGACAGATGAGCACTGTGTATAGCTGGGCCAGAATGACTCTGAGTCAGCAGAAAGGCACCCACGGTGTCTCCATCCAGGATATTCGGGACAACCAGGAGGCCCAGAATTGAGGCAATGACAGAACTTAACGCCTGCACGTCCCAAATGTTATGGAACCAGACAAAACCCTTAGACCAGGACCCAGACTCTCAGTACACTTGCCTGGGACAGAGATATACAGCTCCTGGGCACTCTGACAAAAGGGCATAATCTGGTGGTTCTTGTTTTTTAATGGACAGGGTGAGTGTAGGACTAAAACACTATCATTGTCTTTGGCTGTCATCTTGCACCGCATGTAAAAGTCTCCTTGGCTTGGAGCTCAGCAATTCTGACAGATTTTAGTTCTGATGCTGTAAACAATGCTGTACAAATCAGGAGTCACAAAGGTCTTCCAGGTTAGGGAAACGGAGGCAGACAGCTTCTACAGAGGGAGACATGACCTCCTTCCTCACCCCTGCAATCCCCAGTTCTGCACAAGGGAGGAGAGAGGAGGGAAGGAGACAGAAGACAAGAACACATCTCAGAGGAAGGCAGATGGGCCCAGCAGGCTGGCTGTCGTGTCAGGCACCTGGCATCAGAGTGCAGTGGGCAGAGTACCCCTGGTGTCCAGGCCACTTCAGCAGTAGTTTGAGGATAGGGGAGAGAGAACAGGCTTAGAAAGAATATTCTGGGACTCAAGGGGAGTCACATGCCCTGAGGCGATAATCCTATGACGAGGAGCTGCTGTGATAAATGCATTGCTGCGGTCTTAGGGGTTTAACGAAGTGGAGTGATCTGTGGCACTCCTAGGTCCTCAACCACAAAGGTCATTTTCCCGGTAACTGCTGGTCAGTGAGGGGCTGTCTGTAGGTGCTGGGGTTTGCAAGAGGCTTGAATCCAGGGCCAAAGACAAGCCTGGGTTCAAATCCCAGCTTTTTATGTGCTGGCCCTGAGAGCTGGAGGTCTTGAGCCTCAGTTTCCTCACCTGTAAAATAATGCCCAGTTGGCAGATGGTTGCAAAGACTAAATAAAATATTCTTAAGGCCCCTTGCATGTACATGCCTCATGGTAGGAGCTTAATGAATGTTAGTTTAAAAAAAGACAGTGAGGCTTGCTTGGGTGTGAGGCGATGGGAAGGACCCTCCAGGCGGCCAGAAAGTGGAAATCCTGCTTTGGCTCATTTTTCCCATATCATCGCCCTGGAGAAAGGGTCATGGACTTCAGGGAGTTGGACATTCACAATGACTTTTACAGGCAGCACCACCCAGATTTTCCCAGGCAGTGTGAAGGGGGGTGGGGAGAAAGGAAGAAAGATGAAAACAAACCGGAAGACAGGCTCTGGCTGCTGCAGTTCTTTCTTGTGCTGGTTGATCTCCACGCTGAGGTTCAGGGCCATCCAGTGAGGCTGTCTAACCCAGTTTTTCTGCTTTCCAGACACTCAACCAAGAGGAAGGATGGCCAGTGCCTTCTCTAAGTTGCTAACTGGCCGCAATGCTTCTCTCTTATTTGCCACGCTGGGCACCAGCGCCCTGACCACTGGGTACCTGGTGAACCGGCAGAATGTGCGCGCTGAGGCCCGGGAACAGCACAAGCTGTTCCCTCCGAGGTAAGTCCTCTTGGCTTTCAAATAGCTCCCGGGGTGAGCCACAGCTCTGCTTCCCCTGCCGGACACTGCCTTCGGGGACAGCCCGGTGGCAAGTACAAGGAAGTATAGCTTCACCATTCCTGCCCAGGGCTTGCAATCTGGTTGGATAGTAATAACAGTCACAGTTAACATTTGTTGAGCACTTTTATGTGTGTTAATCACTATACACGGAGTATCTACTTTACTCATCTTAACATCCCTTTGTGATGAAACAAAGGCTTATAGAAATCAAATAGTGCCTAAGTGCACACAACTAGTGCAGCCAAATGCAGGTTCAGGGACACTGGTTGCAGACTCAGGCCTCATTCACTGCTCCACTGCCTTCTGGAACATGTAATGACATAGTGCTGATTTTAAGTGTCAGCTTAAAGGGCATGGCAGGTGGGACGTGGAGGCGTGGCTTGCACATGGACTTGCTTCTTCAGCCCTTGGGACCTGGCCAGGACGGAGACTGCACACACTAAATAGAGCCGAAGTGCAGAGCTGATTAAGGGATTCCGCATGCAGGGGTGGGTGGGAGAGGCGGGGAGAGCCCGGTGTTTCTCAGAGACATTTATGAGCTCTTGTGGGGATCAGGGTCTCTGAGGGAATGACCGGCTCCCACCATGCACCTCAGGGATTCCCGAGGAGAGATTGCCTGTGTTTGAGTCTGTGGTGGTCTCACATCCCCTATTCTTCAACCAATTCGTATCCCAGCGTAGGACATTTTATTTCTTTCTATGTATAATTCCAACAGATATTTGCTGAATGCCTGTTTCAGTAGCTAGACTCAACAAAGCACAGAGTTCCTGAGCTGCATCAGAGAAAGAGGGCGGATAAAGGGCTGCATGTCTGTGCGGTCCCCCCTGCAGGGTTTTAGTCTCTATCACTAGACCCAAATGCACCTGTTGTATTTTACCAAAACTTCTGGGTGAAAAAGTGCATGTGACTCAATTTACTTTCTAATTATTTTCACTCTACCTCCCTTTTACATGAACATAGGCCAGTCTGGGCGGCTGCAGCCAGGTCCCTTTCTTTGGCAGTTCAGGGGACTTCTCCCCCCGCCCCACACTCTGGCTTACGTAAGTCATGACTCCTAGCCTAGTGTCTCGTGCTTACTGGCTAAAGAGAGCCTGGTGGAAGGATGGGCAGACACAAAGCCCATTCATAAGCCCCTCCCTTCAGGGCTGCTCCCTGAAAGCCTGTCCCCTTGGTGCACAGTGCAGACTACCCTGACCTTCGCAAGCACAATAACTGCATGGCCGAGTGCCTCACCCCCTCCATCTACGCCAAGCTCCGCAACAAGATGACGCCCAAAGGCTACACTCTGGACCAGTGTATCCAGACGGGAGTGGACAACCCCGGTCACCCCTTCATAAAGACTGTGGGCATGGTGGCTGGTGACGAGGAGTCCTATGAGGTAAAGCTATCAGCTGTAGGTTCTAGAGTGGGAGGGGGGCTCTGGGTGCAACTCCCTTTCTGTGTGGGCCAGTTTTCTGCCTTCTACGGCAGGGCTGCCTCACAGGGAAGCCAGCAGAACATCCGGAAAGCTTCCTGGAGCAATGAGGCCTGCAGCTTCCTGGGGACAAGGCTTCCCTTGCTGTTGCTCTAGTTCCTCCCAGAGAGGAATCGGCTGCATGACAGAGCTCTCTGAGATTGTCAGGGGGGCGAATTGGGAAAATATATGCTGTTTATTTTATTGGTGTGTATTCACCCATAAGACATTAGGAGATGATGTGTTAGTGGCCGGGCTTTACTGAGGGCGGAGGACGACGGTGTGGTGTGCCTTTCGTTTGAGAATTACTCATTACACAGCCACTACAGCCCAGACTTCTGAGCTCAGGTCTCTAGGAAATCCCATGATCTCTGCATCCTCATCCTTGGCACAGAAGCACAGCACAGCCTGCCGGTAGGGGAGCTCAGCCACTGTGTGGCCCTCTCCACAGAGCAGCCTCTAGTCCTGACAGATGTCTCAGCTGCCTCCCCAGGTCCCCTTCTTGCCCTTCTGTTGCAGGAGCACAAGGCAGATCCCTGGAAAGGCAGCCATCAGGAGGAGGGAGGGGCCAGCTCCGTGGCCCCAACACCCCCACCCCCGCTTCTCACAGCTCCCGAAGCCTGCAGGGTGCTCTGTTATGACTTCTCTTAATGTTCTTTTACTTAGAGGTTGCTCCTAACGTTTTTAGTTAAGAAAAAAAAAAGATTTTGCACGAGGTATTTTGGGCTGAGAAGGTCCACACAGCATGAGAGGCCCTGCTCTGCCCTGATGCTGGATGCTTTTCTTCTGGTGCAGCTGGGGATTTCCACGAATGTATTCTGTTGCTTAAGCTCCAGAAACTCCCTTTGACCACAAAACACTCGTAGCCACTGACCTAGCGTCTTCTTTTACCCCCCAAAGACCAGAACTCCTGGAGAAACCCTCTTGCTCCGTCAGATGGCGGGCGGTGAGCTAGAGCAACCATTAGGGAGGAGGTACAATGGCAGGGTCCTGCCTCCAGGAGGCTTTCTCTGGTGGAAGTCCGTCATCTCCATCATCACCTTCATCTCCATCATCACCTTCACCGTTATTAACTGCTAATCCACTCACACCCTTTCCTGCATGGTATATAGTCTTTTCATAGCAGACGCACCAATTAAAGAGCAACAGGAGCATCTTTCCTCCTGCAGGTGTTTGCCGACCTTTTTGACCCTGTCATTAAACTCAGGCACAATGGCTACGACCCCAAGGTGATGAAGCACCCCACGGATCTGGATGCATCCAAGGTAGGCTCAGCCGCCTCTGGCCGCCCCTGTCAGCTGGCACTGCAGGGCCCACAGCGAGGAGCGCCCTTCCTGGAGAAGGGCCCCTGGGTCGGATGCCCCTGGAAGTCCTGACACCGTAGCGCAGCATGCTTCCTGGAGGGCCCCCGAGGTCAGGAAAGTCCCAGAGGTGGTGGTGATCACTAACCTTAGGCCCCTCCTAACGCCGTTCCTTCCTTCATAGCAGGCCTAACGGGGGGATGGGGTTCCAGGCGGCTCTGCACAGAGGGCTCTGCCCTCTCACCTCCCTCTGAAGCCACCGCCGCCCCACTCCCACCCACGTGCCTCGCAGGCTGTTGCGCGCGTCAGCTGTGCAGATGCGCCCGGCGCCTAAGGGTCCCCGGGGGGCACTGCCAGGCGGAGGGCTGTGGCCGAGCAGGGCGGGCGGGGCCGGCTGCTGACCCGGCTCTGTCCGCAGATCACCCACGGGCAGTTCGACGAGCGCTACGTGCTGTCGTCCCGGGTGCGCACCGGCCGCAGCATCCGCGGGCTGAGCCTGCCGCCAGCCTGCTCGCGGGCGGAGCGCAGGGAGGTGGAGAACGTGGCCATCACGGCCCTGGAGGGCCTCAAGGGCGACCTGGCTGGCCGCTACTACCGGCTGTCCGAGATGACCGAGCGGGACCAGCAGCAGCTCATCGACGTGAGTGGCCCCCGAACCACGCGGCCCGGCGTGGGGCTGAGCCCTGACCCACGCAGTGCGCTCTCTCCCGGAGCTCGGCCCGGCCTGGCTGGGCGCTGGCTGGGGCGTCTGCGTGTTCAGAGTCGTGAACACGAGGCCTTAAAACGTGAGGCCAACCACGCAAGTGCCGTAAGGGTAAAACCTGCAGAGGGCGCGCCTGTGTGCACTGGGGCTGAGGGGGAGTGAAGGGAGGATTGCTCTGCTGGCCGGTAAACGAAAAGAAAAAGGTGGGCATCCTGCGCCACACCCGCAGGAAGTGGTGGCAACTAGGAAAACCCGGGAAGGAGCGTGTCCAGGTGGAGCCTGCCCTGCCTGGCACCGGAGCCAGCCTCTGGGATGCCTGCCGCCTCCACATCCTCCACAGCTTCACTCCAACGCTGGGGTGGACAGAACCCAGGCCCACAGCACAGCTAGAACAGGATGCAGTTTCAAAAGTAACTTTTAATAAAGTCCAAGGAGCAGCAGAAACAAATAGCTGTCATTTCAGGAGATGCAACTCACAAAATATGCCTCATTTCCAAACCAGGCACACCGGTCTCCTGGTCTCTGCCGCCTCAGGCCAACCCTCCCCCTGTCCCGCTGCAGAACCAGCCCTCCTGTCCCTCATGAAGCCACTTCTGGTTTCCAGCTTAAGGAACACTGTTTCGTGGGCAGTGACTGTCCACAAGTCTGTGCTGGCTCAAGTCTCTGACCTCTTCTACTTCTCAGAGGTTGAAGAAAGACTTCCCTGCCCATAGCCTCTTGATTTCTGACTTCGAGTAACAGTACTTGAATGCATGGTATCCATAGTCACACTCTTCACTGTGTATACACAGAAGGAAAAATGTTGGTCACTCAACGTTGATTTCGATAAGCAGAGTAGTATATTGTAGTTGAAGGCACAGCTTGGGAGTCACTCAGGTCTAGGTTTGAATATAAGCTCTACGACCTCCTAGCTGTGTGATATCAGGTTATTTTCTCTTTCCGAATCTCAGTTTTTCTCACCTATAAAAGAGAATGGTTATACTTGCTACACAGTGTCGTTGTGAAACTCAAGGAAACAAATTATAAGCACATAGCATAGACCCCAGCACATAATGAGCATTAAATGAGTGGTGGCTATTTTTATGTGTAGATCCTTAGTTCACATTTCTAAGACTTTTAATGAAAGGAATGGTAATAAATGAACCAGTCATGTTAGAAATGTAGGGAATGGTGGCTGTGCGGAACAGACTTCACAAGTGCCCACTCTGCCACTGCATGGGGTTGGTGCCGGTGGGGTTTACACCCTCCATAGCGATGAAGTGTTTCCATTGGGCTAACCCAGTGGGTTTCAACCTTAGCTCTACACTAGAATCACCTGAAGAGCTTTTGAAAATCCCACTGTCCAGGCCATCGCTCATATGGTCAGGATCTCTGGAGCGTGGGCATTAGTACTATTTTTTTAAGTTCCCAGGTTATTCTAGTGGGCAGCCACGGCTGAGGACCACCGCCTGGGAGGCCTCAGCCATTACTAGTGAGTTGAAACTTGGACACCTGTCACTTGCAGGCATGCCTGATCTCATCCATTTCTCCTTTCTGCTTTGTCCCTTTTGGCCTGCAGGACCACTTTCTGTTTGATAAGCCAGTATCCCCTTTGTTAACGTGTGCTGGGATGGCCCGGGACTGGCCTGATGCCAGGGGAATCTGGTATGGACACAGCGTTTCACATCTGCAGTGTGCGCAGAGGCTCGCCTGCAGGCCATCTGCTTGTCCTAACCTGAAGTTGCTGTGACGTGCACTTGACAGCATGCCTGGCTTGAGCTGCCAGAGAGAGAGTATTTAGAAACTGTGTGTGTGTGTGTGTGTGATGTTTCTAAGATATGTAGGGACATTGGCTGGTTTGCATGAATTATGCATGAGAAAAAGATGATACTTTTAAGAAAAAATTAGGTTCATATTATTTGACGTCACTTAAAATGTTTCATGACATTAAAACAAAAGAGCAGAAAAGGAAAAGTAAATATTGAGGATTTAAGCAAAACCCAGTGAGGAAGAACGGGTACTCAGTACACGTATATTTGATCTTGGCCAAGTTTTCAGTCCACTTTGATTCCTGTGCCTTGGTAGGTTATTATGACGCTACCTGGAAGAGGTGAGATTTTCGTGTTCCTGAGCGACTGCTCAGTGGGAGTAGGTAGGCAGGACCTATACAGCAAACATAGGTAAAAATCTTCTACACTTCTGATGCCTTAGGCTGCAGGTAAAACTTTTTTTAAAAAAGACCACAAGATTTTGGTTGAATCAATTAGGAGATAAAACACTCCTATTAGTGTCAAAGCCAAATGTTACTATAGTTGAATTATTGTCATCCTAGTCTGAGGATTGAGGGAAGTTATATTCTTGTTGAGCAAAAACATGACATATATAAGGGTCGGCATGGTCTTATTCTTCTTTCTGTCATTGTAACAGCATTTTATAGTATTTGTTCAGACACAATTCCAAGATGAGGGCCATCTAAGAAATGAGGAAGATAAAATGAAGCAATCAAGCCAAAGAGGTAATGGGAATTTTCATGTGTTGAAACAAATATAATTAACACTCAACACCATATTCCTCTCTTCGTTAGGCATAACTTTGACAAGACATTTCTCATCTGGATTAATGAGGAAGACCACACCAGGGTCATCTCTATGGAAAAAGGAGGCAACATGAAAAGAGTGTTTGAGCGATTCTGTCGCGGACTAAAAGAAGTAAGATGTTATCAGAGATTCTGAATATTCACTAAAATAAAATGTCTTTATTTTTCATTCTTAAAAGAAGACAATGCAGTGCCTTCCAAGATGGGGCTCACGTATCCTAGGGATCATGGCACTCACATACACACACTTCTCCCCGAGGTTTGGGGTGCGCTGAATGAGTGGACATTAGAGAACTCCATCATGTGTTCACTGTTGTAGGTAGAACGCTTGATCCAAGAACGAGGCTGGGAGTTCATGTGGAATGAACGCCTAGGATACATTCTGACCTGTCCTTCGAACCTTGGCACAGGATTACGGGCTGGTGTCCATGTTAAGATCCCGAGGCTGAGCAAGGTAATGTGATGTAGCCGGCCGGCAGCCCTGTTGGGTTCCTCCATCATCCCCCTCAGAGGGGACTGCTTTGTGGAGGGAGAAAATGTCACTGCCCATGCCTTAATCCTTACTTTCTGCACCTACAACCAAAAATAGTGAGAGAAGGTTACGATGACCACAAAAGAAATTTGTTTTAGTAGGACAGAGGTGAAGGGGCTCTAAGAAAGAGCTGTGGCCTCAAGAACAAAAAGTTTAAATTCTCCCTCATATGACAAACCTGGATAGATAGAAGGGCTGCCCTGCTCCTTGGGGTTCCTTCCATCTCCTTCTCTGTCTCTCCCAGTGGAGAGGTTCTCAGACCTGAGGCTGCATCAGACTCACCGGGAGGCTTGAGAAAACACAGGCTGCTGGGCCCACCTGCCTGATTTGCATGTCTGCCAAGTTCCCAGGTGACACTGATGCTGCTGGTCAGGAAGCTGTGCTTGGAGTACCGCCAGCTTAGGGCTTGTCCCCTTTGCATGGTTACCATCAGGCCCCAAGTGGGAGCTTATGGGAAATGGAGAGAGAGAGCACACAAGTGTTTCCATGTAAAGATTTCAGGTCTAGGCCTGGAGGGACAGGTCATTCTGCTCAAACTTAGCAAGGACGTAGCCAGTGGTCACTTCCTCAGCTCCACTGTGGAAGGGAAGGAAAAAAGGATTCTGGTGGGCAATTAATTTCTGCCACAAGTGAACCAACTACTTTAAAACAATTTTAGAAAATGTGCTTTCTGCCAAAAAGGTATGAAAATTTTTATTGTTCAAATTTCCAATTCTAGAAAAAAAAAATATTTGATGTGATTTCACATCATGATTTAACCACAGTAGTGATAACTATTATAAAGATGAATAATGAAAACTCACCGAAGCTGCCATCAAGATGTGACAAAAGAAGTACAGAAATTAATAACAATACACTTGAAACCTATATAATTTTACTAACCAGTGTCACCCCAATAAACTTAATAAAATTGTTAAGAAAATAAGTTAAAAAAACAGCCCTGCAACCTTCTAAATGTGTGACCTTGGGCAAGTTAATTCCTCGGAGTCTTAGTTTCCTCATCTGTGAAATGGGGGTGAAAGCAAAACCTACTTCATAGGGTTGTAGTAAGGTTAAAAGTTCCAGCACAGAACCCTGGTGCATAGTAAATATATGCTTAATAAACTCTAACTGTTATTAGTTCTCATTATATGTCTTTTCTCTGTGAAAGTGCTAATGACACTGCATGGATTTTGCCTCTACAACACTGTGTTACCCCTGTCCCAGGATCCCCGCTTTTCTAAGATCCTGGAGAACCTGAGGCTGCAGAAGCGTGGCACTGGTGGTGTGGACACCGCAGCAGTGGCAGACGTGTACGACATTTCCAACATAGATCGAATTGGTCGGTCAGAGGTAACATCTCTCTCACTCTCTGAACAGGAACTAACAAATCAGCTTACGAGAAAAAGAATTAGCCTGAACAGCCTTGCTTTATTCACAAAACCCAAGCCCTCCTTCCCACTGAGTCCCAGCCCCGTTACTGTTTGCTTCTGTAGTGCTATTCTCCCACAGGAAACACTGCATGAAGGGAGCACGGTGTCAGCTGGGAGCGTACAGGCGAGCAAAGGACATGCAGTGGGACTGGGAGCTATTCCAGGTCTTCAGCAGCAGGAGCTCTGTTATGCCAAAGGACAGTCGTGGTGCCTCATTGTGAAATCAGGGAACGCGTGTGCTCTCTCACTGAGTGTGCTCAAATAGTGGGTTTTTCTCTTGATTCTGAATTTCCTTTGGTGAATGAAGGCCACATACTGTCATCCTCATGTAGGCATTTTTAGATACTTGATACTTTCTGAAATATTACTTTTAGGGCTAAAGATGAGGAATAAGGTATGCACTAGGTATACGTACGATTATGCTCATAACATAATCCCTAGGATTCTGCGTATGTAAGATGGAAGGATACGTACACTATATGCAGGCCTGGAGCAATGCAGGAAGTGATGTGTAAAGAGCACACTTAAGAAACATGCAGCTGAATCCTAAGCAAATACTGATTTCAGTACATTCTATCAATTTATCTGGATGTGGTCCCATTGGATGTATTATGCCCATAACTAATTTAAAAGCCTCTTCTTATTACACACAACACATAATAACTCAGTGGCTGGTTATTCAGTCTGTGGATTATCGATGCTTTCTTCTCCCTCGCCAGCTTTTGAATATTTCATTGCCTATTGGTATGCCTACTAGTAAACTAAGGAAAAGAAATGAGAAAATACTCAAAACAATTACACTTGTCTATGTAAACCAGCTCTGGTGAAGCACTTGAGGAAGAAGCAGCTAAAATGCCATAACTTCTGAAATGTGCTGACATGTAGTGTAGCGAATAAAGAAAATCTGGGGCTAGCCCTGTCTGCTTGTAACATTAACTAGATTTTTATTAATGGAAATCAAGGTAGTCATTGCTTTGAAAACATTTTATGTCTAATTATGTTACTAGATAATCATTATAAAAGCTGGAAAAATATCAAAAAGTATTCAAATTTAACCTAATAACCCTGAAATAATCATCATGGACATTATTCTGAATTACCTTTTCACTTTTATACTTATTAAAAAAAAAGTTTGGTTTTTTTAAACAAAATTTGGTATTATAGTATATATTTGATGTTATAATACAGCTTTCCCCAATGTATTATATCATGAGCACTTTCCTGTATTATTCTTCAAAAGCATGATGTTTAATAACAGTCCATTAAAGATAGCCCATTATCTATTTAATATCTCCCTGATAACTTGATGTTTTGTTTGGCCATCTCTATATATAAATCTATGCCAATCTCTTTGCATAACAATAATCACAATTTTGATTAGTTAAAATAAAATTCCTAAGAAGGGAATTTCTGGGTTGAAGATGAGAGGTCCTGGATAATCAAGTTCCTTATGAGGAGATTTATACCAAGATACAGTCCCAGTGGCAATCAATGAGAGACCATCTCACCCATCACCACTGGGATGGGTCAACTGGATGAGTACAAAATATGCTTAGTAATGACTAACTTTCTGATCCAAATCTTTCATGGAGCCTCAGTTTCTTTCTTTTTTAAAAAGAAAATATATTTTAATTGATTTCAGAGAGGAAGGGAGAGGGAGAGATAGAAACATCAGTGATGAGCTGCCTCTTGCACGCCCCCTAACTGGCGATTGAGACCACAACCCAGGCATGCGCCCTTCACCAGAATCCAGCCTGGGACCCTTCAGTCTGCAAGCCAACACTCTATCCACTGAGCCAGTTAGAGCGAGACTCAGTTTTTTAAGCATGAAAAGAGGTGGGCAGGGGACTGGACTCCCTCATACTTAAGGTATGTTCAGATATACTATTCAACAATCCCTTCAATATTTACTGTTCATCCTTGAGTTAAATAATGTATTTCAGTACTGTCTGGAGTTAGCTAACTAGTTATTACCTTAGTTTGGGTCACTGCAGGAACAGTGCAAGTAATATGTAAGGAAGATGACCTTAGGAAAAGAAAATTCATATGTAGGTGCACTCTAATTTTAAAAACATCAATATTTGTAAACGAAAGTTCTAACATTTTTCAAAAAACCAGAAAATTTAAGTTTATCTTAATATCATTCAGTTTCTTTTCAGTAGAAAACTTGTCTGGTGAGTGAAAACATTATTTAATTGTTAAACATTTGATTTTAAACAAATTTTCAGAAATACATGTACTGTGTAAACGATAATATCTGGACGATAGCATAGTCAGTGCTTGGATAGTCTAGTGGGAGGTCAGAATTCAGATCCAGGCCAGAGGACCACACAAGGGTGTCACTGTAATTTTACCTTTAGACAAACTCTGTCATTTTACAGCTGAGACTGATGTGGGAAAAGTATCTGAGATGCAAACTGATGCTTTTCACATATGAAAAAAAGTTCTCACACACAAAGTAGTAACCCTATCTTGACTGGAGAAAGGTCATGAGAAGCCCTGTAAAATGTCTCTGCTTCCCATCTCTGACCGTGACCATCAGACATCTCTCCTCCCACAACCCCGTAAAGAAAAAATGAGAAAGAAGAAATGGTTATAGACTATCTAATATGGCAAGTTCTCATTGTCCCAGTGTTGTTCCTGTTGATCAATGCATTGTATGTGTCTCCTGTGAAAACTAATCATTCATCTTTTTCACTGTCAAAGGTTGAGCTCGTTCAGATAGTCATCGATGGAGTCAATTACTTGGTGGATTGTGAGAAGAAGTTGGAGAGAGGTCAAGATATTAAGGTGCCACCGCCTTTGCCTCAGTTTGGCAGAAAGTGAACTTTCCCTTCCCCATTTATAAGTAATGTGTCTGCTGGTATGACAGACATAAAGGTATTTCTGCTCTGAGAGTTTTTGTAGACTTGGGAAAATGTAAAATTGTACGTCTTATCTTTAGAATAAAACTCTCCTTAATCTCTTTGGTTTCCCCGATTTTTTTAAAAAAAAAATGTTACTAAGAAGGGAAAATAACATCCAATTACCAGTAGCAGGAAGTAAAAATATTTGTTAAGGCAATGATAAAAAATAATATTTGTAAGTCACCTCATTAGAACAAAAGACACTTTTATCACCTAGGACATTCCAAGGGATTTGCGTGTCATGAACTGGAGTCAAAGACCAAATATTACAACAGAAAATGTTCCTAGTATTCTTATCACTAAGGAAATTACAAGAATTTTAGGAGCTCTGTGACAGGAACAGGGAGCAGATATGTACTTGTATTATACACACACATGCACACATGCTATATTATTTCACAGGCTCTATTTAATTATTAAAGTAGACCTCGGAAGAAAAGATAAAGGAGGACATTTCATATATACATACATGTAAATTCATTAAGAAGACTTAAAAACTCGAAATACATGTTCATTTAATAACAAGTTTCAAAATGCATGAAGCCCAAACTGACAGAACTGAAAGAAGAAACAAACAAACACACAAGTTCCTCTCTCAGTATTCCATAGAACAAGTAGACAAATTATCTGGAAGAATACAGAATATTAATTGTGTTTGCATCTGCCTAGAAGCAGATGCCAAGGTAGGATTCAACATGAAAGCTGTTTTTGTGGGGAGGGAACAGAAGAAGGAAGATGCATTCAAACAAGCACAGTGTAGATTGACAGGGAAGGAAGGAAGATTGGGTAGGAAAAGACAGTAAGACAGTTCCAAGGAAGTTTTATCCAGGCCAGTGGGAAGTCTTCATGCCTGTGGGAAGGGTCTTGTATCTTCTAAAGCAAGAATGGGCCTTGCTCGTTTATGAGCTGAAAGCAGAATTTGGGTCGCCTGGCCTTAGTGTGAACACGATGGTTGATCCATAGGGGCAGTAACTAGAGTTGTCAGCTAGGTTATGCAAGGGGAGATCTCAGTAATGCATTTTCATGGCCACCACAGTCCACTCTTTGCATCATACAGACTCACTTCAGGGAGCAGCTTCTCTGTGGCTCCCATGGATCTCGCTTTCTAAGGAAGATCTTAGTAAAGGGGGCTTAGCTGTATAAACTAAAATCCCATTGCTGCAACTGATATTCCTCTCGACCTCCTCCACTACCCACTCGAAATCTCCCTACTCTTCATCTTGGCAGACCATGGTGGCTTCCTTTGTTGCATGAGCCCAGCCTTCAGTCCTGAGGCCCTGGCAGTTATATCCTTCTTGGGCCTGGTTTTCACCTCCCGTTGTAATAGTACAAGGGATGCCACTTGTGTCACATGGGTTCCACACCTACCCTCCCTGTCCCGTCAGGTAAAGGCAGCTCTTCTTCTCTGCTGTCAGCAATGATCACCCCTTTCACAATGATGACTCCTACTCTCACCTGCTGGTCCCAGACATGGTCTTATTATGCCTAAATATTTCATAACAACTTTTTAAAGTTTTAAATTGAATTAAGCCCAATTTTTAATGTAAAGGGATACATAGTTATTAATTGAAATGGAGGGAAACTTTGGTATAAATTATAGCATATTTACTGTATTTAATCCAATGATCAAGATAGAAATGACATAATCACCATCTTTCTACATTGGAAATATTCCTTTTTCTTGTATATATAAGGAACTATACAGGGACTTAAAATTTTATTGGGAAACAACAAAAGAGACAGAGATCCTTAACAACCTCAAAACATTTAAAAAGGCAAATAAAACTGCCATCTAAGATTTAAACTAGAAAAATCTGCACATAATGGAGATTAGCCATCTGTAAGACTAAAACCAGAGTTGCCTGGGATCTAAGACTAACCTAAGAACTGCAAGACTGCGATCAGATGGTTCAGAAAAGGAAACCAAGTAAATTACGTTTTATCCTTTCGGCAAAGATCCTATATGAAGCTAAGCTAAGGCAAAGGGTTATCATGGAACCTAGAAACGGAGGATGGAGGGATCACATCAGTTGGATGGGCCTTTTGCATCATTGGAGAAGGCCCCACCCACTTGCTACGAATGACCAATTCTTCATTTGTTCCTGTGGTAGATATGGGATTGCACTGTCTGACCTTCTTGCTTTAGGCTCATATGTTCAACAAGTCATGTATTCTAGTGCTGAAAATACTAGAGGTCAAGGGTTAAAGAGATATACCATAATTAATCATGTATTCATTCTGTAAGCATAACCTACATTTGACAATGAACAAATATCATGTGAGAAATGTAATTATGGAATTATAAAAGCAGGATTTAAGAGGAGGGTTTAAACATAGTTTTATGAAACTTAGAGTTATAGGGAAAATGCAATGAACTGACAGTCATTTAGTTTTTAAGACACACATCAGTTTCCTTCCTTTGAAAATGTACTTGACTTATATAGGCTATTTCTATATTCAATCCAAAGATTCGGGGAAGAAATGTCATATTTTGGCATCTCCAGGAAATCTTTGCACACAGTTGTTAGTATAAAAGCAGCTCTGAAAATAGATATATCTTTTGAACAGTGTAGGTGGGGCTGGAAAAGAAGACACTGGGCTCCTGGAACGTAAAAGCTGTGCTGCTGAAGTCCTGGGCAAACAAGCACAGAGTGGCTGCAAAGAGAGACATGGAGTCTGTGATCACTCCGCAGGCATGGGCCGAACTACTTGGAGCTCATCAGTGCTGAGGCACAGACTGCATTCAGGTGCACTCCAATCAGAGCTAGATTACACCATTAAAATTAATGAAGCACTAGAGGACTTTAATGAGTAAAAGAGGGTTGGTTTTAAAGTCTTTTATGCATTTGACAATTTGCTTGATGGTGTAATCACATCTCTCTTTAGTAAACAGGTAAAAAGTTTGGGTTATTAAAGGTGTTAAATAACACATTATATTCAACACATCTTTTCAACTTTTACTTATGTAACTAATGGTTTAGCTTAATTAAAACAGATCAATTTATCACCCTGTTGTCTGTTTTTTTAAGTAGAAGTTAAACACTTGTTCTCTCTCAGATCCCAAGTTTTCTCATTACATAGCTGAGATATCGATTTTCCCTCTTTTAAACTGCTAGCACACTCAAAGCCAATAAGGCTGTTTTGTTTTTAAATCTTTTCTAGGAATATATTCACCATGAATGCATGTGTGGAGGAATCCAATCACTTCCAAATAGGGTTTTACTATTGCATTCAGAATATGCAACTGGGAAAGAAACATGAATATTAGCCAGGTATCAATGTGTGTCTTAATATTAGCCTAGCAAATAAGAGAATGAAATATAGTAGTACCTCCCCTTACCTGTAGGAAATACACTTCAAGATCCCTAGTGAATGCCTGAAACAGCATGTCTTATCCTCACAGGCTGTTGGCTGCTTAAAGGCAAGGACTCTATCATTTTTATACATCTAGCATTTAACAAGGGACTGGCAAACAGTAGATATGAAAAAGTGCCTTTTCCTCACCTACTCCATTTTGTAGAATTCCATTCGTAACTAACTGACTTCCCATTATTCTCTCAGAAGGAACAGTCTAAGGCCCACATCAGTAGTATTTCTTCAGACATAAGGAGGAGAGGAAGTACTTATTTCAGGGACGAGAGCTTGCAAATCTTACCCACTTACACGTTATTTAGGGTTGAGTATTCGTTTGAAGCACTTGACACTCCAACCACTAAAACACATGATTAGAAACTTGAACTTGAGAGACAAACCGGAAGAGAGTGAGATGAGCATAAGTAGGCCATGTAATTGTTGTGATTAATAGTTCCCATGCTGTTGTTTCTCATGTTTAAGAAAAGAATAAGAAAGAGATGCAAGCCTTTTCAGGGAAGAACACCGTCTTCCTATTATTCCTATTCCTTATTGCTTAGCAACCTCAAGCAACTTCCACTAATGGGTTTCTCCTGTTAGACACTTCAGAAATCATTTTCTTTCACTTCTGAAAAAAGTAATACAGGAGACACTGTGGGTTCAGTTTCAGACCGCCATAATAAAGCAAGTATTGTAACAGAGTGAGTCGTAATATTTTTGTTGGTGGAGGGTCTTGCCTTCAGTTTGTAAAAAATGTAACACCTGTGAAGTGCAATAAAGTGAAGCACAGTAAAACAGGGTATGCCTGTACTGCTTATAACTTCATTATTGAGAAAACCATCAATACAAATGGAAAAAATAAAAGTATAGGGTCAGCTCTACGTGTATGTCAGATAAGAAAACCATCACCAGAAGTGTGCCCTGTGGAAATCATTAACTTCTCTGATACTTTGTTTACTGACCTATAAAACAATGACAGAAGATTTTTAAAGGTATGTATTTCTAAAGGTATGTATTTCTGTGTAGTTGAAATTTCTCCTGTGTTGTCTAAAAAATCTCATGGACTAAAAAACTCTTTAATAATTATTCTAGAATAATTATTGTAATGCATACTCATTAAAGAACATTTATAAAACGATAAAGAACAGGAACGCATAATTCTATTCATAAGGTCTATTCATGGACCTTACTGTAAGGGTTCATAAAGCCGGTAAGAAAACCACTGAGAGGTTTTTAAGAAAAAAGCTGTTAGAATGTCATGGTCTCGATCTCATTTTTATTTTTAACAGCAGCGTCATTAATCCTTTTCATTTCTCTCCTGCTTTATTTTTCTGTGTATTCAAATGAAGTTCCATAAGTGTCCAGACAATCCTGAACACGGCATTAGGTACATTTTTCTATACATGGCCCTCTTCTCTAGATCTATTTTGTGGGATTTACTGTATGACCTAAAAAGCTATGTATACTTCTTCACTGCTTAAGCTTTAAAGGATAAAATGCAATTTACTTTGGTTTAAAAAAAGACTTTAATTTGTCAAAATCTGATCCTAGCTTTCCTTTCTAGATTCATTATCCTCCCTCCCAAACTACTCTATAGTTAAATGGGTTGTTTTGAAGCAGCTCACACTAGTAGGAGACCCAGGCTGGGCCTTGGACACTCCTAGTCCTGTAGTACTCATCGGTAACTTTACCCAGGCTCGCTAAGTACCTCTTTCTCTGAGAATCTAGGCAAGAATGAGGATTTAAAGTCTAATGGTAGTGGTTCCACCTCCAGGTAAGATGGAATAAGCACACTTCCCCCGTGTCCCTCTGAATGCAGCTATAAAACACAATGCATAGATCAGCTATCTGAGGACTCTGGAAAATAAATAGTAGCAGGCAAATTAAGGAAGAATAATTCTTTTTTAAAAATATATTTTATTGATTTTTTTACAGAGAGGAAGGGAGAGGGATAGTTAGAAATATCAATGAGAAAGAAACATCGATCAGCTGCCTCCTGTACACCCCCTATTGGGGATATGGCCACAACCAAGGTTCATGCCCTTGACTGGAATTGAACCTGGGACCCTTCAGTCCACAGGGCAACACTCTATCCACTGAGCCAAACCGGTTAGGCCCTAACCTTCCTAATGCCGCGACCCTTTAATATAGTTCCTCATGTTGTGGTGACCCCCAACCATAAAATTTTCGTTGCTACTTCATGACTATAATTTTGCTACTGTTATGAACTGTAATGTAAATATCTGATATGCAGGATGTATTTAGGCGACCCATGTGAAAGGGATCACAACCCACAGGTTGAGAACCACTGGGTTAGGCAAGGAAGAATAATTCTGGTAGACTGGAATCCAAAGTACCACTGAACAGTTCTAAGTTTACATTCTGGATTTTATCTGGACATTTGTAGACATCATTTTGTATATAATTTGTTTTATTCACGAAAAAAGTTTAAGCAGGCAATTAACTTGTTTATACTTGTGTTATGGTGGGTGGCAATTGAAATCTTAGTTCATTTCTTTAAGCCTCTGAGTTTGTCTTGTGCATGTGGGTTCAAGGATCAGCTTGAGACTTGTGAGGGATTCATATACAGAAGTAGAGGAATTCTCTTTGTGGCTCTCTTCCTTCCAGGATTCCCCCTCGCTATCCACTATCCAGGTATGGCCAGTGCATGCTTTTTTCATGATTCCTTCAGCCATAAAGATGATAGTAGGCTTTCTACTGCTGTTTTAGCTACTTATGCACTATATGACTGTGGCTCACTCTCAGGGTAAAGACACACACACACAAACACACACACATGACACTCATCCATGTGATAGTTGCTTCTTCAGATTTTGACTCCCCTCTACAAGTGTCTGCTTTTATTTACTCTTCAGAATCTCCACATAGTTGTTTTTAATATGTCCAGAATTTATAGTTATCAGGATAAGAGATGTTTTGTAGAATTTTGTATCATCATAATAAACTACTTTTGTTTAAAACATAAAAATTTATTGCCCGTGCAAAAATCACAATAATTTTTAAAAAGCCTCACATAGCCCTAGCTGGTTTGGCTCAGTGGATAGAGCCTTGGCCTGCAGACTAAAGGGTCCCAGGTTTGATTCTGGTCAGGGGCACAAGCCAGGGTTTTGGGCTCCATACCCAGTAGGAGGTGTATAGGAGGCAATCGATTAATGATTCTCTCTCATCATTGATGTTTCTATCTCTCTCCCTCTCCCTTCCTCTCTGAAATCAACAATAGTAATAAAAAAAAGCCTCATAGGCAAGGGTAACTTAGTAAAGTCTGTTTTAAGGTGGGTTCAAACAAGCAAACAACCCCCTGCAGTTTTACAAAGTAGTAGAGCCCACACATTTGGACTGAGACCTTGGTTCAAATCCTGAGTCTACCTCGTGCTAGATGTGTAACCTTGGATAAGTTACTTCAACTCTGTGCTTGTTTCCTCATTGTAAAATGGAGAAAACAATAGTACTTACCTCTCAGGATAGTGGGTGGATTAATTAGGTGATGAGTGTAAAGCATTCAGCACCGTGTTAAGCACCTATAAAAATGTTCAAAGTGAGCTATTATTAGCAATAATAGTAATATTTTCTCCTGAATCCCAAAGGATTGTCATGGCCTATTTACTCAATTAGTAACCCTTATTTGATGTACTTTCACAATTGAGATCATGTTCCTTCACTTCCGGAAATGAATCACCTAAAATTCAGCAAAAAACTAAAAAGACAAGTTTTGGTTGAATGCGCCCTCTAGTGGTGTACGTTATGTGCAAGTACCTGGCTTCTGTGAAAAATAAAAATAAAAAAAAAATCCCTTCATGAAATATCACTAGGTTGGTAGAACCTGAAGCCTGCTGATGGAGAACATTATGATGTGAATAGCACTAGTCTACATCTTTTATAAAGCTCCCTCTCTTCCAGAGCTGCGGGATTTGTGTTTTAAAAAATTTCCTCACCTTAAAACCTAGGATATTTGTGAGTGTTACCATACCAAATGCCACCACTTCTACAGAAGAAAATTCTTAAAGAAAATTCTTTCCTCTTAAAGAAAATCGGTTACTTTCTAGTTTGCTTTAACAAACATTGGAACGTACCTATTCTTTTAGTTATCAAAAATGAACTATATACCAGACAATGGGGTTCCAATAAACAATCCATTACACTGTAGGGAGCAGCTACAGGGTTAAGCCTGGGACTGACCTGTTGGCAAAGCCACAAACAAGTCCCCAGCTTAGAGGGCACAGCCCTCTTAGCATAATTAGGCTTGACCTTCAGAGGCTCCCTAGATCTTCTCTGGATAGCTAATGGGCTGTGGGAAGTGGGGCAAGTGTTGCCAAAACAAGTGAAACTCACAAGAACATTATAACTATGGTGACCACTACCTTGTTCACCTCTGGCTATAAAATAAAGGCTCAGCTTGCAGTCTGGGTCTCTCTCTGTGGCCTCAGCCAGGAACAGGCGATCCACCTAGGCCCAGCTTATTCTGTCTTTTCTACATCCTTTGCCGGCGCCCCCCACCCTTACCCCTCAGGTTCACTGAACCCTTGGCTGTGCTGGCACAGGCACATGAGACAATTCTCCATATAATTACAAATTTGAAGTTCTGTAATGAAGAGTAAACGACCGTGAGCGTGCAATAGGGGACTGGCCTAGTTTGGGAGAGGGGCACTGAAGGATTACTTGAGAATAAAAATGTCAAAAGCCGTGAGTAGAAATTAATTGAAAGAAGTAGGAGTACCATAAGCAGAACATCATATATAAAGGCCTGGAGATAGCAAGGTGCATGGGGCATTTGCTAAACTGAGGGAAGGTTCCTTTCCTGGAGCTCAAAGAAGAGGGGGAAAGATTGTGCAAGGTGAGGCTAGTGAAGCAAGCAGGGACTCAAGACCACGTTACCGAGTTTGAACTTCATCTGAAGAATAATGGAAACCTACGGGTGGGTTTAAAGCAAGAGGGCAACATCTGGTTTACATTTTCACAAGTTCACTTGGCTAAGGCATGGAAATGGATTTGAGGGAGTACAAGTAGGAATGCTCCAACCAGCTGTCAGTAATCCTGGTGAGACATGTTGAAACCTGTGACCACGGAGGTAGCAGAAGAGAAAGAAGTGGATATTTAAGTACAAGAAAAATGGATCGATGGAGTATGAAGGTGAGGATGGGAGCGGCAGTTCTGGTGAACTGAGTGGATAAGATAAAGCCACGTTTGCCCAGCCAGTGTGGTTCAGTGGTTGAGGGCCACCTGCGAACCGGGCGTCAGGGTTCAGTTCCCGTCAGGGCACATGCCTGGGTTACCTGCTGATGCCCAGCAGGGGGCGCGCAGGAGGCAGCCACCAATGATCCCCTCTCCTTTCCTCTCTGAAATCAGCAAAAAATTTAAGGAAAGATAATGCCATGTTTCCCACGAGGTACAACTAACTTGTGGTGGTATCCGTTTGAGATAATGAGTTGCTCCCGAGACCGAGGTTTTCCTCTTAAAAAGAGGACTTTGGCTACAGTGTACCCTTTCAATTGCATAAAGCCTGGACCACGAGGCACCGCCCTGTCCAACACAGCCCCGAGTGGTTTTAGAGATCTATCACACGAGCCGCGCCCACCAAGCTCATTCTTCTATTTTACATGTGCTTGGCAAGCCCTTCATTTCCTCCTAAAGTCCTGTCATCCGATTGTTTCAAGGCTCAAAGCTCACCTTCTCGAGGCAGCCTTCCCCGCGTCCCGCCCACCCCACCCATCCTCCCGCCCCTGTGCCAGCACGAGTGCGCACTCTCAGCTTCGTGCCCCAGGCCTCCAGCGCAGTGCAAAGTCTAGGCACTCCATACACTGATTAAAAACGCGTTTTTACTGATTTCAGAGAGAGAGAAACATCAATGATGAGAGAATCACAGATGGGCTCCCTTCTGCATGCCTCACATTGGGGGGTCGAGCTCGCAATTCGGGCGCGGTGCCCTGATCGGAATGGAACCAGCAATCTTTGAGTTCCTGGGTCAGAGCTCAACCGCCGAATCACGTCGGCTGGGCCGCGCACTTTCCCTTGAACCCATTTTCCCCGGAGCCAGTCGCTTGAACTGCGCAACAGTGCCAGCGCAGCCCGGCGGAAGTGACGTGTTCAAAGAGGCGGTGCTTCCGGCCCCGAGAGCCGACGCAGGGGGCGGGCTTCTCTGGCCGCTAACTCGGCTGCTCTGGAGGATTCTCGCGTGGTAAGATGTGCCGGGCGGAACGAGAGGGCGCCCCAGAACCCCCAGAAAGCGGCCGCGTGCCCTCCGCGGCTTCTGGGACGTGGCGGGAGCGCGGCGGCACTGGCTGGGAGGTACCCAGGAGCCCCCGCGCCAGGGGCGGCCTCAGCTGCGGGGCGCTGGGGGCGGCCAGTCCCGCGGGCCTAGCCCTGCGAGTGGACCCGGACGGCGGTGCTTGCTGCGCAGTTTCCCCTCCCCACGCGCCCGGGGAAGACTAGCTCCGGCGCGCAGCACCTCGCACCACTTACCGGTTCCGCCCTCAGGTGGTGGTGTTGGGATGGCGACCTTGGGAGCTGAGGTGTGTAAGGTCTGCTGCTCGGGATGCTCCCTCGAGGCAGGTGCAGCTTAATGCAGGGTGGTTACGAGGCCCGGCGTCGTCACGTGACCGTGGACGTAATGTATTTCCCTTATCCGTCGGCCGAAAGGAGTTGTGACGACAAACCACGCCAACTCACAGGATGTCTGTATACAGTTTTGCCAACGCGAATTGTTTGCGTTGAAGTGGCTTATTAACAGGATTGGAAGAAGGTAGCCCTGGGACTTAGCGATAGCAACATAAACCACTAGGAAAGCTGCAAAGTTTGGGAAGAGGAACTTCATTCATTGTATTATTTGGTGACTTAAATTTTGCGAAATAATTTGTTTCCTAATATTTTCCAATTAAAAAATATTTTCCAGTTTTAAGCAAATATTTATACTAGGCATGTGTTTGTTTTAAAAAATGTGGTTTTTTAAAATTGATTTCAGAGAGGAAGGGAGAGATGAAACATCAATAATAGAGGAGAATCATTGATTGGCTGTCTCCTGCGCGGGGTACCCAGCCTGCAACTCCACCCCTCACTGGGACTCCAGTTGTGCCCTCCTGATTCATATGGGTTGATGCTCAACCGCATAGGCTGGGCTTGTTTTGCTTTGTTTTTTTACCTGGTATAGTAGCTTCTCTGGTAAAGGCTGGATTTACATTACAGATATATCTATGCAGCACATGATGGAATTAAATACATAGATCTCTAAATGAAGTAAAAACTCGTGTTTTAATTATTAAAACTTTAACATGGCATATGTGATGTGTAGCATGTATCTTTTTTTTAAAATTTATTTATCTTTATTGTTCAAATTATTACAGTTGTTCCTCTAGCATGTATCTTTTTAAAAAATATATATTTTTATTGATTTCAGGGAGGAAGTGAGAGGGAGAGAGAGAGAAACATCAGTGATGAGAGAGAATCATTGATGGGCTGCCTCCTGCACGCGCCCCACATTGGGGATCGATCCCAGGCCCGGCATGTGCCCTTGACTGGAATCAGACCCGGTACCCTTCAGTCCGCAGGCTGGTACTCTATCCACTGAGCCAAACCAGGTAGGGCTATCGCATGTATCTTAAGTTTAGTTTCTTTCTTTTAAATGATGACAAATTGCCATGCTTGTCTTAAAGATTGATACGGTACGTCTGATGGAAACCATGACCAGGTGGGCACGAGTCACTACCACACGTCACAAAAGACCCTTGCCTGCAACATCATGGGAGGATATGAAGACGGGGTCCTTTGAGGAAAAAAGCCAAAGCCTACCAAAGAGTAAGCAACTTGAAGCCAGTAGGCTGGGCCTTAAAAATGGTGCACACCAAGCAAAACTTAAAAAGAACAAAAAGAAAAAGGAGTACTTAAATGAAGATGTGAATGGATTCATGGACTTCCTGAGACAAAACTCACAGATGGTTCACAACGGAGAAATAATAACGACAGACAGTCCGGAAGTACGGGAAGAAATTGCAGTTGCTTTAAAGAAAGATGGTCGCAGAGAAGGAAGACGGTTAAAAAGACAAGCAGCAAAGAAAAATGCAATGGTAAGATTATCACTTCTACCAAAATATTACTTTAGACGGCCTGAAACTGTCAATCATATACTCACGTATCTAGCAGCCTGATTGCTATTATGTGCTAAATTATAAATCATCTTTTTAAGGGCTAGTAATAACTACTCGCTGGATACTTAATGTATTCATTAATTATAACAACACTATAAACATGGTGTTCCCATCTTACGGGTAGAAAACACTAACATGTAGACAGATTAAATATCTTGCTGAAAACCACATTTGATTACGTAGAGTGCTGGCTGGCACTATGTAATTATATGGGCTTTTAAAATAAATGTGAACCTAAATGGGCTGCTAACTCTGCAGGCCAGCCAAAAAAAACAATTTTTTTTTTCAAACCCAGAATCTGACATCAAAACTGTTCCCACATCTACTTTCAAATAGCCCTTTTACAAACAGCCATTTTAAAAAAAGATTAAAATTAAGTAGGAAGGTTAAGTACAATAGGTTAAATGTGTGTGGTTCCCATTACTTAGAAAGGATGTTCTTTTGTTTTTGGGCATGAAAAACTGAGACACACGAAGGAGATCTAATAAGAATCACATAGTTAGTAACTGAGCAGTGGAGTTAAAACGCCTTGAGACCTTCCCTAGTCATTGTTCCCTCCCGCTCCATTTTACACTCACAGGAATGCTGGGGGCTGCAGGTTTATTTCTGTGGTGCCCAGCTGTAGATTTTATTTTATTTACTAGGGGCCCGGTGCACAAATTTGTGCACTTTGAAAGGAACTGTGGGCCGAGAGGCTGTGGTGGGCACAGGGACGGGTCTCGGCCCATGCTCTGTGCCCCTCCCCGGCCCCTCCCACCGCGGCCCCGGTCTACTGGCAGCCCTGCTCCCCTTCGCCGCCGCTCCCACGCTCTGACAGCGCTGGCCCTGCTTGCACTCGCTGATTGGGGCCAGTGCCAGCAGTGGGTGCAAGCTGCAGCTGCTTCCCCAATCGCCCCTCAGGAGCATGGGGAGGTAGAGAAGCCCTGAGGGGTGATCGGGGCCAGCAGCCACTTGCATCAGCTGATGGCACCGAGTGATCAGCGCAGGCACTAGCAGCGGGTGTGAGTACTGGGCAAGACCGAGGCATGAGGGAGCAAAGAATTTCTAGTAACCACCTGAGACTCGCCCCGATAACAGTGACCAGTGCCTGGCCTTGGTCTGATGCCCCTGCTCACCTGCTCCACTGTCCCACCTCGGCCAATGCCCACCATGCGGTCTGCTGCTGATGCCCACCATGTTCCCCACGCACCCCCTGGTGGTCAGTGTACATCGTAGCGAACAGTTGTTCCACCGTGCGGTCTGTTTGCATATTAGCTTTTTTTATATAGGGTAGGATTTTTCTATAGGAGGAGATGTTTATTGATTTGAGGGAGAGAAATATCAACGTGAGAAAGAAACATTGCCTCTCATACCTACTCCCCAACTGGGGATTGAACCTGCAACCTAGGTATGTACCCTGACCATGAATTGAACCTGCAACTTTTTGGTGTATGGGATGATGCTCCAACTAACTGAGCCACCTGGCCAGGGCCTTCCTTAGATCCCCACAGGAAATGAAATGTGTAGTATAATTCCTTCCCTTCTCTCCTTTTTAAGTGAATTTCTAAGTCTTCTAGTAGGGTATTTCATAGGAATCAGGATTTATTACCATTTTATACTTTTTTTATTAGTGAATGTACAGCACTGTTAATACCAATGCGAGTTTGAAATGTAGCCACCATGAATGTAGCTTCTGACATGTGCAGGGTCTTTTCTGTGCAGTGCCATTCAACGGTGATTATTTAGCCCTGGCCAGTGGGGATCAGTTGGTTGAGGGCCGTCCCATGCACTGAAAGATTGCTGGTTGGATTCCTAGTCAGCACAAACCCAGGTTGCAGGTTCAGTCCATAGGGTGTGTGCAGGAGTCAACTGATTGATGTTTTTCTCTCCCTGTCCCTTGATCTCTCTAAATCAATAGAAACATTTTTTAAAAGATAATTTTTTAGAGACAATATTAATGAGACATTCCTTATGAATAAGATGGGATAGAAAAGATAATTTCTGTTTGGATCAGGATAGTTTTAAGTAAAGATAACTTAAAGGTAATTTAATTGACATAAACAGTATGGTGAGCCCTGACCGGTATGGCTCAGTGGATGGAGCGTCGGCCTGGAGACTGAAAGGTCCCAGGTTTGATTCCGGTTAAGGGCTTGTACCTTGGTTGTGGGCACATCCCCAGTAGGGGGTGTGCAGGAGGCAGCTGATTCATGTTTCTCTCATCGATGTTTCTGACTCTCTATTCTTCTCCCTTCCTCTCTGTAAAAAAATCAATAAAATATATAAAAAAACAAAAACACATACAGTATGGTGAATTGCATACTATTTGAAAAGCTTAATATGAGTTTTTAAAAAATATATTTTCATTGATTTTCAAGAGGAAGGGAGAGGGAGAGAGAGAGAAACATCAATGATGAGAGAGAATCATTGATTGGCTGCCTCCTGAACGCCCCCAGCTGAGGACTGAGCCCACAACCTGGGCATGTGCCCTGACCAGGAATTGAACCCTGACCTCCTGGTTCATAGATTGATGCTGAACCACTGAGCCAGACCTGCTGGGCTATTAAGACCTTTTAAGTTTTATGTTTGTAGTTAAGGGGGAAAGATTTTTTTTTTTTTTTTAAAGAATGCTTTGTGTTAAAACATATACTTTAAAGACTATAGCTTGTTGTGACCTACCTTCAACTTTTTTTTTTGTAATTTTCTTAATACCTGATACTTAGCATCAGTTCTTAATTGCTGATAAATTAAGACATTAGACATTTAGTAGTATGCTTCCCACAACCCCATTTACATTACATTTACGGATCAATCAGGAAACTTGTATTTGAAATTTATATAAAAAAATGAATCAATTAGCTGTCAGGTTGTTAGAGACCGCCTTAACTTCACCAAAAATCTAAAACTTATGTTGGTGATCCAGAATTTAGCATTAACTTTTCTTCTACTTGTAGAATAAATGCATTTTCTTTGTTTGGACTAGCTCTTTCTAAATGTAAAAGTTACTGAAGAATAAAGGGACTCATTCTTTTCCATTGTTATTAAACAGGAAAAAAAGAAAGCAAGGATATATAGTTGTAAAATGTTATGTTTTATTTTGCCTGTTGAATTTGCTTTTTAAAAATCTGTGCTTATTTGGAAAAAAAATTACAGATGAACTATTTGCTATCCGAGAAGTATATATATATATTTCCAGTTTAAATAAAGTAGTTTAAATATCTACCATCTTTGATTGTCATTGATATTCTAATTCATTGCAAAAAATATCCTCCAAATTGCTAGAGAGTATGTAAAACAAGCAAACCATTGTTCAGTGTTATGTTGGAGGCAAATAATTCATCTTAGAATTATTCTTTTATAAAATGAATTGCGTATACATTCTAAGAATGAAACATCTATTTTTGAATGTTAACAAATATGTATTATAAAGATATGAAAACTGTAGGGTATACTTTTTTGAAATTGATTTCAGAGAGGAAAGGAAAGAGGTAGAAACATCAATAATGAGAGAGAATCATTGATCAGCTGACTCCTGCTTAACCCCCACTGGGAAATCGGCATGTGGCCTGACTGGCAATTAAACCATGTCCTCCTGGTTCATAGGTTATCACTCAACCCTGAGCCACTTTTTGGAATGAAATATATTTTATAATTTGAATCATAATTTAAATGGAATTCTTTAACCCAAATTCATTCAATTATATGAACTTTAAATGTGCAAGTATTAATTTTGAGGGATAATTTTTATGGCCATTGTCTACTCCAGAAAACTGTTTTTCTAGTCAGACATCCCCATTAATGAAATACATAGTCCACAGTTGCTTAATTCATTAAGCAATTATCTCCTACAAAGCCACTTAATAACTTTGTGTCTGAGATTGACTGATTGAGGGTTTTCTAAAATACTGAGATCATGATGAAAATGCCATTTCTTATTGTTTAGCATTGGGTCAAACACTTCTTCAGATAAGATTTGAGATTTCAGAAAAAGTGCTAGATATCCATAAAATGAGAAATGTTTTAAAGATATTTTGAGAACAAGAATTAATTAAACCAGTGCAGTTCTGCAGTGGAAACTCACATTTTGTTTTCCCAGGTATGTTTTCATTGTAGAAAACCTGGCCATGGGATTGCAGATTGCCCGGCTGCCCTTGAGAATCAAGACATGGGCACTGGGATATGTTACCGGTGTGGCTCCACAGAGCATGAAGTAACCAAGTGCAAGGCTAAAGTAGACCCAGCCCTTGGTATGTTTATTTTCTTATCAGTTTTTGATTTGCTTCATCAAAAGTGGGAAAATGGCCAATAAGTAGCCAACTGGGTTTTTCTGTTTACAGGGTTGAGTGTGTCAATTTTTGAAATCTTATGAGATTAAAATTTAAATTATGTAGATACATGTTTTTTTCTCAGAGTATTTTAAAATAATGTGAATGATATGACTAGTAATTAAAAGGAACTGTTTGATCCTTACAGGTGAATTTCCTTTTGCAAAATGTTTTGTTTGTGGGGAAATGGGGCACCTGACCAGATCTTGCCCTGATAATCCCAAAGGAGTCTATGCTGATGGTGAGTACTATTACCCTTGTATGTCAAAAATTTGTGTCATCATGCAGAGTTATACTTAATTTACACTGATAATCAGTTTTGAATATTTTTAAAAAAATATATTTTTATTGATTTCCAAGAGTAAGGGAGAGGGAAATAGAAACATCAATGATGAAAGAGAATCATTGATTGGCTGCCTCCTGCATGCACCCCACACTGGGGATCGAGCTTGCAACCCTGGCATGTACCCTGAACAGGAATTGAACCATGACCTGATTCATAGGTCAATGCTCAGCCACTGAACCATGCCGCTCAGGCTTGAGTAAATTTTTGAATAAGTAGCAAAATCTTGAGAATTTCATTATTTTTATTGAGCACTATTCTACCTACTGGACTTTTTGTGTACTATGACTTGATATATTAATAAATCAAATCAGGAATAACTTGGGTGAACTGCTTATATTAGCATTATTATGAGAATATATCAAATTTCTGCTTTTAAACAGGACAGAGCAAAGTTATACTTCAAACTAATATAAAATTTTAATTATAAGATTTAAAAAATAGTGTGAATTTAATGTCAGCCTAGCATACTATTTTGTGTACAGGGCTGTTGTGCATTATTCATTTTTGTAGTAGTTTTTGTTTCTGAATGATTTCTTTAGTTAATTGTCTGGCATGGCATCGTGTAATTTTCTTACCTTTAGCTCAGCTAATGTCTTAAGGTTCTCACAATAAAGTCTATGATGTCTAAAACTAAGGAGATTGTCATTTGTTAATGTGAGTCAGATATTAATGTGATGGCTGGTATCTTCAGGTTCTAGACACCTCTTGTGTCATGTCTTGGGTTCCACTGGAGAAGTCCAGTGAAAAAGCCTAGTTTTTGGAGTTAAACAGATTGGTTATAATCCAAAGCACCACTTAAAAGCTGTGGGACTTTGGCTATGCTATTTAACTTTTCTCATCTTCATTTCTTCACCTATAAAATGGAGATGAAAAATACTGTACGCATTTCATTGATTCTAAGATGCATATTTTTTCACATTTTATTATCTCTGAACTCAGAATGTATCTTAACCATTCGTAGGTCCCACATAATTGACATGTTTTCTTTTTTCTTAGAAGTTTGTAAAAGAATGACACATGTTATAATAAATGGTATCTTAGATTTAATGAATTATGGTATTTATTTTAAAGAGTTATGAGAATTAAAATATATTATTTCACTATGACTCTCTAAACAGTAGAGACACCTGGGCCTGGAAAAATACTCAAAAGTGCCTTTCAGTTTTGAACTTATGAAACAGGCCATATAACAAGACTAATGAGCAAAGACAGATAGTCAACCAAAATGACTAGATATATAAAAATAAGTACTTCAAGAGGAGTAAATCACATAGAAATGGGAGTTCAACCAGGTTTATATTCTTTAGGGTAATTTTTGTGAATAAATCATTTAACATTATGAGCATGATCCATGATAATTCTTTACCATTACACAAAAGATTCATTTTAGAAATTGCGTGTGTTGTAATTCATAGTCCTGGAATGTTGTTTAAAGTAGGTAAATGGTCATTTTAGTTAGGGTTAGGACCCCTGGCAGATGGAATGCCTGGAAACATGGCTCTGGGACATTTTAAGAATGATTGCCCTCAAAGTCAGAATTCAGGTGCGATCTCGGGGCTTCCATTTAGAAGGGGTAAAGTTAGCAATCTTCTGTGCTAATTTTCATTCCCGTCGTAACTGCTCACCCCCATCTGACCTATATAAGAGAGTGGTTTCTAACCCCGAGGGGGAGTGGTTATTGATCATTAGGTAATGTGATAAAAACTGTGGACATGCTCAACAAGTGCATCAGCACAAAAAGTTTGCTCACATGTTTAAGAGTTCACAAACCCTTGCCTATTTAACCATGGTCCTGGCTTTTATGCGCTGGCTCTTGGACAGTCCAAGGGACAGGTGCCTTCCATCGTCTCTCTCTTCTCTTTCCCACGCCTCCCCTGAAGGCCAAGTGGAATAAATGGTAGGTGCAGTTAGTGCTTTGTGTTGTAAGAGGAATGGAGAATGAACTTACCTATAGGATTGGTGGCACCCACCTATGTTCCTGGCTGACAAGTTGTGAGGACAAATAAGACATGAAAGTGCTTTGAGACATTAAAAGCCCTAAGTAAGTGTGAGAGATTTTCAATGACTTTGTTCTTCTACTAGGTGGCTGCTGCAGACTGTGTGGCTCTGTGGGACATTTTAAGAAGGATTGCCCTCAAAGTCAGAATTCAGGTGAGATCTCTGGGCTGCCATTAAGAAGGAGGAAGATAAGAAATCCTTTATGTTTTTGCTGCATTTTGTTATTAATAACTCACTAGGGTATTACTGATTTTAAGGAAAACTAGTTTCCTGCTGCAGTGACGACTCAGTCTTGTGCATTAGCTGCTCAAGTGGGGAAAAAAGGAACCAGTAAGCCCTGGAGGACCCTGATCTTACAAACATTTATAAACATCTGTGTTTGCTAACTAATTTACTGATAGAGGCAATTCTGTTAAAGAAAATTATAGATTCACTAAGAAAATAAGAAATATGAAAATAGTTTTCAGTCCTGTGTAATAAAAACCTACTCTGCTAAATGTCCAGTTGTCTGGTCAACCAATCAAAGCATAATATGTTAATGATATGCTAAGGCCGTTGAACCGCTTGCTATGACGTGCACTGACCATCAGGGGGAAGATAGTCGATTGGTTGACCATTCACTATGATGTGCACTGACCACCAGGGGGCAGATGTTCCAACTGGTAAGTTAGCTTGCTGCTGGGGTCCAGCTGATCAGGACTGAGATGGGCCGGACACACCCTGGAGCCCTCCTGCGCCCTCCCCGGCCCCTATCGTGCACCTGTGGAGTCCCTTGGCCTGGCCTATACCCTCTCGCAATCCAGGACCCCTCTGAGGATATCAGCCGGTTTCAGCTCAATCCCACAGGCCGAGGTACCCCACTGGTACACAAATTTGTGCACTGGGCCTCCAGTAGTCTTAATATTGAGTATCCTCATATGTGCTTTGCTTTTTGTATACCTGAAGGATTCAGAGTTGGTTGCAAAAACTTCTGAAAATATTAAAATTATGTTGTTCACACAGTATCTGCCCACTTATATTTTCTTCCTAATGAAATACTACCTATCCCTGGTCACCAAAAACTTCATAAAGGTTCACTATACCTATGATAGATTTGGGGGGAAGTGAAGACCATATTACCTAGTTTACCTAGATTAGAATGATGATAATTCTGTGTGAAAGAAAGCAAGACTGTAGGATACCCAGTAGTGCTTCTTATGGAAAAAACAAACAAACACATTTCTTTTTATGTCAAACAGTGATGATACAAATAAGTCTACCCGGTTTTACTTCCTACCCCTAACATTTAAATTGGATAACCAAGAGTTCTTGTTTATAATGTTGTCTAGAAGATAGTGTTTACTACATTGTAGGCAGTAAGACTGAAATGATGAAGTGGAATTTGAATTCTCCTTCCTGGGAGGATTGCCACTTCCCAAATGACAAGACTGACAAGCAGATGTTGTATAATTTCACAGGTGGAATCTTGTGCATTTAGAAGTGATGCTTCATAAGTCTTGCTGTTTACAGACACTTGGAATTCATTGACTCTGTAATGATGAACTCTGGGAAAGAATGAAAGTGCTTTCTCATCAATTTGTGCATTGCAAAGCAGTTGCTGCATTTCCCTAATTGGGATGAGAAATTGCCTGGGTACTCGGAAATCAAGGGTTTTATAATCAATTAAAAATTACTCACTTTTCTTCTGTGATGGAGTATTCCCTCCTTGTGATTATTCATGTCAAAACTGGTTCCTTTGCTAAGCCCAAACCAATCTATGACCACAGTTTTTCTTACATTCTGACTTTTCCCCTCCTTTACAGATCAAATGGTTACAGTTGGTCGCTGGGCAAAGGGGATGAGTGCAGACTATGAAGAAATTTTGGATGTGCCTAAACCACAGAAACCCAAAACGAAGATACCTAAAGTTGTTAATTTTTGATAATGACTAGTACTGTTATAAGTTACCATCTCATTGTTACATTCTGAACTGGGCCTTCTTCCCAAGTTGGAGCTGGGCTCCCTTGGAGAGGCATTGTAGATATTGGTATGATCTGGGAAGGTCAAATAGTTAACTGAGTTCTGTCCAAGGAGTACTTCTGCCGCCTGGAGAAAATTATTAAAGAAAAGCATAAGATGTTTAAATTGGATTCTTTAAAATAACTTTCTTAGCAGAACTTATGTGTAACTAAGTGGTTATAGACCTAATTGTAACAAGTTGTAACAATGTGTGTGTGTGTATGTATATATATATATATAATTATATATGTATATATGTATATATATATATATATATATATATATATATATATATATAATTTTTATTGACTTCAGCGAGGGAGAGGGAGAGAGAGGTAGAAACATCAGTGATGAGAGAGAATCATAGATCGGCTGCCTCCTGCACACCCCCCACTGGAGATGGGGCCCGCAACCCAGGCATGTGCCCTTGACTGGAATCAAACCTTGGACCCTGCAGTCCACAGGCCGACGCTGTATCCACTGAGCCAAACTAGCTAAGGCCTATCATTTTTTTTTTCTTAAAAACAAAGTTATGTGGCCTTGACTGGATGGTTCAGTTGGTTGGGACATTGACCCATACACCAAAAAGGCTGTGGGTTCAATTTCCAGCCAGTGTGGGTAGGGGAGAAGCAACTGATTGATGTTTCTCTTGCTCACTGTGTCTCTCAAAAATCTGTGGAAGTATATCCTTAGGTGAGGATTTAAAAAATAAAAATAAAAATATGTATTCATCTGACACCCCTAAGCTAATTAATTGCTTTGCATTTGGAATTGAAATTTTGTTCTATTGTTTTAGTTCAAAGTATCAATTATTTGTAAGTTGTCAAAATCATTTGTGTTTTTATTTTAAATACTAGGGGCCCGGTGCACAAAAATTTGTGCACTCGGGGTGCAGGGAGTCCCTCAGCCCGGCCTGTGCCCTCTCACAGTCTGGGACCCCTCAGTGGATGTCCTATGATGGCCCCTGTCTGCCAGGCGCCTTGTGTGTGTATGAGTGTGTGTGTGTCACCACTGGGGACCTGCCCCCAGCCACATCTGAGGCTTGGAGCAGTCCTCCTGTGTGTGTCTACCTGCCGGGGGCCTGCCCCCAGGCACACCGTGGAGGCTTGGAGCAGGCACCCCCTCTATGTTGATCTCTCAGACTCTTGCCCTCCCCTGCATGTTGTTCTCTTTTTTGAGCTGTGACCAGGGCTGGGTGCGGCCTGCC